>JAQLOM010000007.1:12444753-12455632 GCA_030068315.1 Chrysichthys thysi | reverse complement strand
TTGTCCCTTACACACAGAGATATCTCCAGTTTCTCTGAATCTTTTGATGATGTTATGTACTGTAGATGATGAGATTTGCAATTTGACGTTGAGGAACATTTGGGTTTTAAACTATTCCACACTCTTTTTACACACTCTTTCACTGATTAGAGAGCCTCTGCCCATCTTTGCTTCTGAGAGACTCTGCCTCTCTAAGATATCCCTTTTATAGCTAATCATGTTACACACCTGATATCAGTTATCTTTATTAGTTGCTAGATGCTCTCCCAGCTGAATCTTTTTAACCTTGCTTTTTCAGCCATTTGTTGCCCCGTCCCAACTTTTTTGGGAAGGGCATCAAATTTGAAATGTGCTCATGTAGTGGGTAAAGGTGTACAATTTCCCAGTCTGAACATTTATGTTATCGATGTTCTGTTGTGAATAAAATACCGCCTCATGTGATTTGAAAGTCTTTTAGTTTCCATTTTATTCAACTTCAAAGAACGTCCCAACTTTTCTGGAATTCGAGTTGTAGATTTAACAAACAAATGTATCTGTGATTTATTGATTACTCTAAAGCAAATACTTGTATATACAGCATAAATCGGTTTAAGAGTAAAGAAGAACTACTTATTATTATTATTTTTTTATTTTATTTTTTTTTTACTGTTGATTTTATAGTTAGCTCATTTGCGTTAATACAGATTTTTCTCTTCTTTCAGTGTTTCTGAAGTAGCACATCTGGTCCACAGAAAGTCAGCAAATTGTTCTGCCCTCATGTCACACATAGTAGATATTATTTGAATTGATAAATAGTAGGTTTTTGTAGGCAAGTATGAATAAAAATAAATAGCTCAGACATATCCAAATTTTGTTTACTGATTTGGCCACCCTGTGAGAGATATTTAGAATCTTGTACTGGGTTATAATCCTTTTTTGAAAGTAATTCTTGAAATAGACATTATCTCTACGATTCACATGTTGATGGTTTGTCTGGACGTGGATCTGGATCTGTTTTGGCCCTGCACTTGCTTTTTGTCTGCCCCTGTTTATTGATTTGGAAAAACAGGACTGAATTTGATACTTGGCAACGGCAGGCTGCAGGCATTGTATATTTAGTATCGTTAAGTGTAAATTACAGCCCATCAGAAACCAAATCAAATTGTAAAAGCAGGGTGAATCACATCTTTATTAGATTGTGTGTCTGTTGCTGCTTGTGCAACGGCTTTGCTTTGTATTGCTGTGATTAGTGATCATGAATGACCATCCATTCAGTCCAAAACACGTCATCGCCAAAGCCATCATGACCTCGCACTCTGTCCTTGATGTGTTTGTTAGACATGAGAGCTTTTCTGTGTGCTACTCCCTCATACAGTTGCTTTTCCGTTAGGCCTAGGCTGAGCAGGAGAACGCAGTGCAGTTTGCTCTATTGAATTTTTAGACTGTTTAACATTTTAATATTCATCTCACTGAGGTTGAGCTGCTGTCTTTTTCAGCTCATAACAACCATGTGATAAATAAGAACACTGTAAGAGACTTTGATAGTTGTTCTCAAAAATGTATTTAAACGAAATAAGAAGATTGAGGAGATTTTGATCTTTTTGTTTACTCATGATTGTTCCGTATACACGGATGTGCAAGGAGACTTTGTAATAAAGTGTTCCTTTCATTTTCGCAATCAGTATGTATAAATGAGCGATTAAAACAGTGAAACTGTGGTATTTTTATTTATTTATTTTTGATTAGGATACCATTCTGTGTAAATCTAACACTAGACGCATGAGGTTTACATGGCTAAAAACTGGTTAAAAACCCTCAAAAGTTTGATGGTTGCAACTAAAAGCTGCTCAATTCGCTTTAGCTCGAGTTTCTCTTTCTCTCTTTCACAATATACCACAGAGCATAGTTCCTTTTTAGAAGATCCCTGTGAAAGGAGACGCTGACTGTGAGATCCCCTTTGAAGCATCACTCTGTTTGTGGTTTAGGCAGAAGTAGACGTCCTTTTCCCTTCTGTCAGCACGGTCATCGTCCCTCCACAGGCTCGGCTTTGGCGTGCTACTTCCTTCACGCTTGAGGTTGCAGGAAAGGCCCACGAAACCATTCAGTAGAAACAGTACCAGGCTGTGTATTTAAAAGCACAAGCAGCTCGAGTACAACATGAAATCATATTTTGGCTTCTCTGTCTGCAAGACGGCATAAATCCGTGAGAGGTTTCCACATGAAGAAAAGTCCTCCACGTCACAAAATGGCTGCCTCTGTAACACACTGTGTTTTCCAAACATTCCCAAAGTGGCTCAATTACAGAGCAGCAACATATTTTTGATTTCTGCTGAATTGTACTCAATTTTCTGCACTCCAGCTCTCAGCACAACTTATCCACCGCTCACTTCCAAACACTGAAATCTAATTACGACTAAGGAGTATTGTTTCATGCCTGTGCTTAATTATGTTTAAAACGGTTTGCTTGCATGTGCTTTGCATATAAACAGTGTGTGAATTGACTCAAGGCTAGAAGAGTTGAATTTGCGATCTAAAAGGCCTAATCTTCAGGACACGATGGAAATATTTGGGAACGTGAGGGAATGTGATGTCAGTCTCTGTTAGTAGAGTTAATAAACAAACTATTTGGAAAACCTTTTTTCCCCTGCTTCAGCACAGAATCAGATTGTAGACACAGTGCTTATAAAACAACGCTGTGCTTGCAGTGAAATGCGGGAATAAGCCAGTTTAGGGATTTTTTTTTGTAGCATTTTTATTTAGTGGTTAAATGATATGAGCATTCAACTCAACATGACCGTTTGATAACCGTTTGAATTAGCGTTAGACAAATACGGAAATATGGAGTGTCGGTGAGAGGGTTCACTTATTCTGTTAGTCACTGATGAACTACTGATGGACACAACAGCGCTGTTGAGTTCTGGATTCTGATTGGTCAGAAGGTGTTGATTAATATTCTATAACAGCAGCTGTGATTGTAGTGCAGCTGCAAATCGCAGGTTTATATCAATGCATAGGTTTCTGGAAACAGAGTTATATTATTAAACAGATTAGCAATCATTAATCGGAAGATGTTTAACATTTACGGAAAGAGTTTCCTTTGTCAGCACTTTGCAGCGGTCAGCAGTAAAGCTTTTTCATGACAAGGAGCGGGGTTTTTCGTGTTATTAACTTTGAGAGGGAAAAAAAGAAGCTGGTGAAGGAACAACTTTTAACGCCGTTTTTTTTTTAATGCAAGTGAGAACAGGAACTGAAGTTTTTTCACATATTAAATGTAACTATAAATGGATAAGTAAGACGTTTTTTTGTTCTAATAAATACAAAAATGTAATGGCAGTCAAGTAGCAGTGGTCTAAAGGGAATAAAACACCTCAGGACAGGCTATAGGAAAAATAATTAACTTGAGCATGGCATCAAGAATTCCACTTCATCACACCGCCATGTAGTTGATTATTTTCCAATCACAGCATGATACTTGGTGGTTTATTCCATTTCTAACGGTGTGATCGCAGTCCGCCATGATCAGACTACTGAAATAGTTTCAGTAGTAGTTTACAACAGCGCTATAAAGGAGCACTAAAGCCAGTGTAGACTCTATAAAGAAGATTTGAGTCTTTTTGTAGTTCATCTCTTTCTCTCTGTCCTCAATGACCTTCTGTCTTAGTGTGCTAATCAAGCTAATGACTGCCAAGTCCGCAGCCAGTCAGAACTGCGTGGCCACCTGGCTGGGGCTCAGAGCAAACCTTTTGTTAAAGGTCAAATCTTGACAGTTTATTTATACGAGACGTATCAGAGCACTGTCAGATTATCTTTCACGTTCACATTGTGTCTTAGGACTGCAAGTGATCAGTAATAAGTTTATTTTGGCTTAAGAAATAAACTCACAAGGAACTATTTCTTTAAGTGCCTCCTTCCATGTCCATGGTGTTACTGTGAAGTCTTGTTCATCTGTACAGAATTTCTAGCTGTGAGCTGAAAATCAGTCATCATTAGATCATTGCCATCCTGGTCTGATTGTTGTCTCTGCCTTTTTTTTTTTTTTTTTTTTTTTTTTAAAGCAGTCTTTTCGAGTAAGAGAACCGCCCACAGATGCAGTATACAGACAGACAGGTTAGACAGGTTCCTATTTATTCAGTATTTCTCTGCTAAAGATCAGCTTTTATCATGGTCTCTACATGCCTTTCACAACTGTCTGGAGGACAATAACATCCAGAAAAACAACCAGCCATTTCAACATACCGGTAGCTTTACTCCTTTCTGTCAGAGCACATACATAATGCCTTTGTGCTATTTTACATGTAACTGTATTTTGTAACCCTTGTTTAAAATTATAACCAATTTTTGTGACCTCCTTCTGCAGTGCCTCTCAAATGGATCACTGTGAGCTTTTAAATTATATAGTAGTGCTTTTTATTTTCAACATTTAATCCAACATTTAATGCAGACAGAAACTTCCTACAGTTCAGGATCTGATCCGACAGGAAGCATAACCTTTTTTTTTTTTGTGCAACAGGAAGTGGTAGCTGCTATTCATCTCTCCTTAATGGCTCAACGATGCATTGTTTCTCAGGAAGTCCCCAGTATTGGACCTTTTTATCTACCCCCCCCATGCCATTGTAATATCTGTGGGTTTCCACTATATTTGGTCATGTGTAAGGCATGTCCCTGAGTATGGCCATGTGGGAGAATATGCAAAATGCACACATCACTTCAGGCTTCTCATTGATTTATTGTAAGTGTAGGCAAATTCAGGACACAAAGATGACAAGGCTATGGGTTGACATTTTCACATTTGTGGTAACCCCCACGAAAACACCTTCAACTAGTCATCTAGTTGCTGTTGGATGATGTCATGAGTGCTTCCCAGGTTTATATTTCCCAATTTTTTAAATCCCAGTCAAGCTTTTTAACTGTGAAAGATAACTAACTTAGTTAGAGGCCGGTGAGGGAACGACTGTTTATAGCTGCTATCATGAACATCAGAACAGGAACCAACTTGTTTCATGGACATCCCACAACATCAAATGGATCAAAATTAAGTTTTGCTCTTCTGTTAATTATATATTAAAAAAAAATGTAATTACTGGTAAATTGCTCTAGTGTGTATATGAGGAATAAAAAACTTGTGGATATACTGTTAAAGGGAACTGATTAAATTTTTCCTATGACAGCCCAAGGCAGAGGATTTTTGTGTTTTTGTTTGTTTGTTTTTTTTTTATTTCATATCGACCCGATAAAGGGGACACATGAAACCATGAAGTAGAAATTGATATGTAGGTATGTAGAGCTATTTTTTTTGTTATTCAGCTGCAGTTAGCAGTTGATTTATCAGCACTTTTATGGGCAAAGAAAAGCTGGAAACTGTATGAAAATCTGTATCTATAGCTATGTTAGCATGTTTCTTTCTCTCTCTTGCTCGCTCTCTCTCTCAGCCCACTTCTCCAAGTGTCTTTCACTATCAATCTTTCTGTAACCACAACATCTACTCATCTGTTTCCTTAAGTGTAGGTGATAAACAGTTTCTGCAGAAAAAAAATCCCTTTTCCTTTTGTCTGTGTGTGTATCGTTTTGGCTGTGTCGCGTACATGCAAAATAATAATATAAGTGTCTTGAGCGTGTTTTACCCACTAAAACGGCTCTTTACTAAATGCCATACTTGTAGAATGTTTATTTTTGGATACTGAAATTGTGATTTTGAATTCTAAATCTATTTGCACCATCTGATTGACTGTCTGATTAATGATATGTGCAGCGCTGTTAGTGCATATCCAGTTAAATTAGTACCTGTTTGCAGTACCATTATATGACTATTGAATGTATCTCTGAATTGTTGACCTCTGAGCTAATGTTGGGGAATTTCTAGAAGAGAAAGAAGTCACACAGGCCACACTTTAGATGGGTGAGGATGTGGTCGTGATGTGCGATTGTGACTGAACTCCAAGGCTGAACATAAAAAGAGGCTATAGATAACAATCATGTAAATTCCTCATAGTGTTATTTGCAGTCAAGAAGCTCTCTGCTTATTGCTTGTATTTGATAATAGGGCTTTTTGTTACTGCGTGTCACACTGTATTTGTGGATAGCTGGAGTGGACTACTTAGTTGGGACACAAAGTCTGTTTATAGTTGTAGATTATACCCCATACTGGTCTTACTTTTGGCTTCAGCAGTCAGTTGTTCCACTTTATATAGAGCCAGTAATAAGTTTAACTTGGCATGTTTCCATCGCCAAAGGCTGTTTCAGAGAGATAACCACAGAAGTAAGACGAGCAACCCAAATGAAATTAAGTACAGGGGGAAAGACACGGGTGTGCATGTTCACATGTAAATGTAAAATTTCCATAGGACTTTTCCGGGTTCTGGTTAATGAAAGAGATCTACTGCTAAGGAAGGTCCACGACAGAGTCAGACTGACCTATTACTTATTCTGTACTGCCGAAATCAATCTTATTGCTCTTTCAATTTATCCACCCCTTTTGCTTCCTCACTTGTGCGTGCATTGCGAAATGATGACGAGGCATTCCCTTTCAGGTACTTGTAGTCATTTCCTCATACCCCTTTGTCTTATAGCCAATCATAACTGCTGTGCAAGGGCATGTTAGAATCTGAATATTTTCTCTCTGCTGCATTCAGTCTGACAGTCTGACTGAGACGGTTTGTTTTAGACTGCTGACAGAATTTACAAAAAATGTAAATGAGAATTTAAATTCCAGCATTCACAAGCTTGGCATCATGAACTCAGTGATTTTTATTTTTTTTATTTTTTTATTTTTATTTTTTTGTCAAACCTTTAAAGCATAGCTGCAAATGGATGTACATATCTTTTTGAAATGTAGGACTATAAGCTGTTTTGCTGTCCTGATTTTTTTTTTTTTTCTTCTTCCCCCCTTCCTAATTTTGTCACCTTTTTTTTTTTCCTTTTTCCTAAATGCATTTTTTGGACCAATGCTCATGTAACATAACACATGTGGAGGAAAAATACACTATGCACACTGTTCTGCATACATGAGCTCATAGACCTTGCTGGTTGGCTAGTGAAACTTTGACAAGGGAGAAAGAGAGATTATGCCCCTCCCTCCAAGAGCCCACGGCAATTTTGCACCCTTGGCTCGTAGCCACGGAAGACTGTGGCACCATGAGGATTAAAACTCTCAGTCCAGGATGACCAGGGATGCTGCCCCAGGCCCAGGCGAATTGAGAGGCCCAGTAAGGTCTAGTAGTCCACTGATGAGCAGCAGTTTGGCGGGTTGGGTTGGGGGGAATGCAGCTGACTAGTTTCAGGAATTGATCAGAGCAGGAAATTAGTTTTATGTCAAATCTTTAAAAAAAAAAAATTTTTTTTTTAATATGAATTATGTTCAGAATTTTTCACGTTTTTCCTTAGTGTTAAATTTATATTTGCAGTAACACTATAATCAAACTTGTCATATTTTTCACATTTTTTGGCAGGGGTGAGTTGAAACATGAATCTCTTATTTACAAGCTAGAAACCAGTGATGCTGTTTATAATTAAAAAATAATCAGTGTTTAGAAGTATACTATACATTGTACAGCTGTTGCTCATGTGCATTTACATCCCGAACCTATGCACTTGAGCGACGCAGAATATCTCTTCTTTGCTCCAATCAACAGGTTGAGGACTTGGTGCATAGAATTTTAATCAGCGTATGTATGGCCTCCTCAAAAAGGCTGCCTGAAAAACAACCACATTCCCATTTTGGCCAGTGTTTAGAACACAAGCAGCCCTGTTTGGGATGCACCCGGGTCACTTTGTCCTTTTTGCGTTTAGTTTCCTGTGCTCGGTAAACAGTGAGCACTATTCATGCCTTTAAGCCCGCTGGCTGCGGTTGGCATTAAACTGGGGGGTTCTAGAGTGCTGAATGCCTCATTAATCACACCCTGATTCGAAGTCACTGCCCCTCCCCCCCCCCCCCCCACACGCACAAATAGGGCCCCGTGAGCCTCTCCAGCATATTCTATTTCTTCCCACCTCCTCCAGCGTCACATAGCTAAGGAAGTTGAACCAAGTTTGGCCTCTGTATCCCCCATGTCTCCTTTTAAAAAAAAAAAAAGCACAATCATGCACACAAGTTAAAATTAGGCCAGAAACTAAGTTAACATCATGTGGCAATCAGTCTAATGTTAGTTCCATTTCTGTTGTTTATCTTATTTTGATGATTAGGTCTGAATTACTTTGAGGCCTTTTGCAAAACTCTGGTGCTGGTTGGTGCATAAGCATGAGCACTGATAGGAATCGGCTTTATAACCGCAGTTTAACATGGCTGTACGCCATGACGCAAAACAGTTCTTTAATGGTGTAGTGTTTTAAGTCATCTCATTTTATTACCTTTTTAAATGAGTTTCTATTGCTGATGTTTACTCATACTTTAATATGAATTTAATAACACACTCTATAATATAGCATACACATATAGTATACACATGACAGATGAGATTTAATTATCAGAGAAAAGAATGAACCGGATAAAATCTTGTGCAACTCTTCGTATCTGCTCTTTCTCAGTAGCCCAGATGCTCAAGATCTTGATTAGCATGTTGCTGTATGTTGCTCACTTATCTTTGCAGTTTATTTTTAGGGTCCCCCCCCCCCCCTGTAGCTTTGAGACTAGCATGCATTGTTACTGTTGTTGCTTTCAAAAAATGTTAGTGTGTCCAAGGTAAAGCTTTACATTTCTGATTAATTCCAACATATCTACTCTGTTGTAAGTGTTTGTGAAAATCTTGAATCTGTTTGGTCAGAAAGTGTTGATTCATTTTCCATAACCGCAGCTCTGACAGTAGTGCAGCAGCACATCACATTTATTCGTGTACCTTATTGTTTCTACAGTAACAGCTCATCACCAGTGACCTGTACAGGGCACTCGCTATATAAGCACATCTAAAAAGTCTGTAATTGTTGATTTATGGGGGGTTTTTTTGTAAGGAGAAATGTTATTGCTTATTTAAACCTTAACATACCAAGGGGGTAACAGTGTACCCCGGAGTGACCATGCTGTAACTAACAACTAATTTTTTCTTGACTTTTGCCTGTGTCCCGCATCAGTTTAAGATAAAAAAAAAATTAGACTTGTATAAAATTTTTTTCATGAAAACTTAAATAAAAAATAAAAACACCCTTGGGGTCCCGGCAGGACCCTGCTTGGTATACAATCAATTCTTGTGTTTTTTACAGGTTTTAAAGACCAGCACAACTGTGACATGTGCTAAGGACTGTATCGATTGCAAAAGATGAATCTGTACCATTTATTTTAGTGTAATAATATAGCTGTTTTTTAGATCGCATGCAGTCAGAATGTAAAGATATAAACACTTTTATGAAGAAAAGTATTTGGATTCCATTGGCTGTTACTACTGTTGAAATAAATAAACAAAATATTGTTGAACAAAATATGCCAAAATATAGTTTCAGAAACCCAAAAAACCTATTTCAAGTAATCTACCGCAACAAACAACTGAGGCAATAAAAGAAAAACCCATGACCCCAGCTTGGTAATCAACGCTGACAACCTAGACTTGGTATGTTGAGGGCTACCATTTATGGGTGGAGTGTCTTGTGCCAGTGCTTTGTAGAAATAAAAGGTTAAACTGACAAGGTTCACACTTTGCTGTTTCTTGGTAGCATGACATGCTTCATGGGTTTTTTTGTGTCTTTAAGATAGCAAAAAAGAGCAGTGAATGGTTTTCCTTACCTGTATGTTAGATGTTACATTTTTTTTTTTTTTTTTTTTTTTTTTTTTTTTTTTTTTTTTAAGGAAATGGCTAAAATTCACAGAAATAAGAACAGGCTTGTTCTTCTGCCAAAGTATTTTCCTAGAAATCTGATTCACTCCTTTTTCTCACACACCCTTTCATCTGTTTGTTTAGGCATTTGGCAACGCCAAGACAGCCCACAACAACAACTCCAGCCGCTTCGGGAAGTTCATACAAGTCAACTACCTGGAGAGTGGAGTGGTCCGGGGGTGAGTTTGTCACATGTGTTTTGCATCGTGTGTTCAAATGTGTGAAGTCATTAGCAGCTCACCCACTCGTATTCAGTTAAGCAGTCTGTCTAATTCCTCAACATCTGTGCATACGAGCCAGATGTGTTCGATTAAGGTCAGAGCTAAACTCTACAGGGTGGCCCAAAACACATGAAGCAGAGAAGCATGGGAAAGAGGGTTTTGAAGAGCTCGTGTGGTTATTATGCACGTCAGAGCAAAATCATGTGTCGTTTCCTCTCTCAACCCTAACAGAATGTGCATGACTAGAAATAAGGAACTGTTCTAGATTCTGGCAACGGTAACGGTTCCGCTTAGATTAAACCACCCGCGCCATGTTGTGTGTTTTGTTTTTTGTTTTTTTTTGTTTGGGTATTTTTGTTTCTGTTAAGGTTTGTATGATAACACTCATGTTCTGGTCATTGTTTTAAACAATATCAGGACAGCAACAGTATCTTCTTGTAAAGGTAAGAGTATATAAATCACCAGCTCCTTTAAAGCTTAAACCTGATTCAGCTCTCAGAAAGGGCACATTGTACATCAGAATGTGTGATTAAGTTTGTGTGCAACAGTAAGCTCCTTTAATCTCAAAATAACTTTATCACCACTGTTTACTGTAGCTGTACTGTTTTAGATTCTCAAACATATGTCATCAATAAGACATAATACACAGTCATACAATTATTTATGAAGAGACAGGACAGTTTATAGACATCTTTGTAATGCATTAATTAACAGAATGCATTATAAGCAGACGCAGGTGACCAATTCCAAAGCAACTGAGTCTCAGTTTGCATATTTATAAGAATATAAGTCATCTTTACACCAGTACTTTAATTTTAAATCAATGATATTTGCACTGTTCTCTCTCTCTCTCTCTCTGTCTGTCTGTCTGTCTGTCTGTCT
>JAQLOM010000007.1:12422475-12432918 GCA_030068315.1 Chrysichthys thysi | reverse complement strand
GCTTTCAGGGGACATATAACATTACTATATTACCGCACAATGAAAGGGGCGGAGCCTAAGAAACAAAGGGGCGTTACCCCCCCGGTGTGCCGTCGGATTTTCCTAACGCAAAAAGTGTGCCGTGGCTCAAAAAAGGTTGGGAAGCACTGGTATAATGAATCAGAGATACTGTTACCACCCCAAAGTGGATCATTGTCCTACAGCTAGTACTCAAGTGTCGCATTCCTCATATGCCACAGCAATCTGGAGATGATCGCAATTACAATATCCATTTTTTTATCCATCTGTAGATACAGGTAATGTGGAACATCTGTGAAGCAAGTTGGTTCCTGTTCTCTCATATGTTACAGCAGCTATAAATGGTCATTCCCTTAGCTACTTCTATTTTTTTTCCCCTCTCTGTCTTGAAGTTAATGCATGCTCTGTTAATAAGCAAGCCAGTTTCACTATGTAGTCTGTTGATTTTCAAACTGAATCGGTGATGTGTATGGCAATGCATGTTTTTATAGTTTAGCGTCAGTTGTGAGCACTGAATCATAAGGCAGGTTTCCTTTTTATGTCCTTAGTAAAGCTAGTATTAGTGAATAAAAGTCAGGCTAGTGGTTTATCAATGTGATGTCCCGTGGCCTCCTCTGCCAGCACATCCTGTTTGACCACCTGAGCTGTGTGGTAGGTTTTATAAGTGCATGGACCACATGGAGGCAATCAATGAGCACAAGTTAACACCAGTATCACGAGTGTAACACCTGCATGGACTTCCTCACGTCACTTTTTTCCCCCTGCACTCACAAGCTTGGTTTTGTAACAGCACTACCATGCTCCTGATCAAGAGCCCTGAGTTCGGCATTGTGGTTGCAGATGAGAGTCACAGGCAAACAAGACATGATGGCGAGTCATTATGGCACCGTTGTGGTTGTGATAAGAATTCAAGCTGCCTGTGGTTCTCCATCTGTTGTAATGCTGTGTGTTTGTGTGTGCGTACGTGTGTGTGTGAGATGTAATATGTGTAGACCATGTCTTCTGTGGTGGAGGAACCTTTCCTTTCCAGAGGTGCATAATTAACTGTTGGGTTTCTGTCCTTTTTACCACATCCTACCTCATCCCATCTACGCCTTTCCCTCTCTAAATGTGAATCAGCGACATGCACGCCCAAATTATCAGCTCCATTAAGGACTTGCAGTTGGATGGCGAAGACCCGCGTAAGCTGCTTCAGTCCTGGGGCCGCCTGCGCTTCCCACGCCACCTTCTTCAGTGAGTCGGTCCAGAGGGACACCGTAACTGTTGAGCCCTGGCCTTGGCCTTCTGTTCCCAGCGTCATACCTTATAGCGAATGGCGTTCTTTTCTTGGCTAAGCATAGAGTTGACTTCAATTGTAAAAGTCAGATTTATAGCAAACACTCATGAACTCATGCTGCTTTAATAGACCCTCCTAACATGTTTGGCACTAATTTGTGCCCCACTACTCCAGGTAAATGAATGTAGTGTTTATGAGCCTTGAGCTAATCTTCATTACGCGCTCCTGAACTGTTTTTGCCTGCCCTGCTTGTTTGTGTTCTAACTTACAAAACACCCCCCTCCCTCTATAGAAATGTGATATAACCACCAGGCTCAGTTGCTAACCTTACTGCATGATCTAACTAAATCTAGCTCAAATTATTATTCTCTTAGCAGGGGTTCTTGAACGTTTTTTAGTCAGGGGTCATTGTAAAATGACTTGCAGTTTTATTTCATGAATGTAATTTTAATGTGTATATTATTATACGGGCTAAATTGAAAATTTCTAGCTTTCTGTTCATGAACCTTCAACCCACATGTAAATTGTTGAAATTGTCAAATCTCAAAGTTGAGTTTTGAACAGGTTTTGGTTATTTTCTCAGTGTTTGTCATTTTTTTGCTCTCAGTGGTCATCACACGTACAGAGATACAGTGGATACTGTGAGGGGGATTCTCTTGTTTGTTATTTAACATACTGTACTTCCACACATGTCTATTGAATTTGTATTTATAAATGCGAATAAAAGTAACCTCCAGAGTTTTTTAACATAAAAAAATGACATTAATAACAAAGTCAGAAATGCCTGAATAGTTATTTCCCCCACTGTAGAGAGTAACTTTCTTCTGTATTTGTCATTTTATTAATGTCAAGTATTTCTGATGCCAACCCAATTGTGGCCCAAAAATACACATTAAAAGTGAGATGTTAATCCCTTTAAAGTCAAAATAATCGAGTCGCACCAAACCATGAATCCTCATTCATTACAGACCAGCGTTTTTTTTTTTATTTATTTTTTTTTTTATTGAGGCAGCCGAATGTTATCATATTTGTCTTCAAGAGAAAAGATATGATTCATGATTTTCTCTTCTCATTCTCCTCCTCTCTCATTCACTCTGCTTCAAGTGCCTCCTTTAATCTCCCTCACCAGTGCATGACTCACAGTAACAACATACTAACCCCCTCAGCCCTGTTCCACCACAAGCCCAATCTCTCTGTTTCTCCTTTACAGGAAGAACAAGAACACCAAGCACAAGCAACTGATTCCAAAGGTAGTCACCTTTTGTCTTTTTACATTTAGACAGTTCTGTTTCTATTGAGTGGGAATTGATTTTGTGCAAACGTTTCGGCATTGTTGTCTGTCTGACCATGCACATGTTTTGTAGAACCTGCTGGACTCGCGCTCACTGAAGTTCATCGTTGGTCTTCATGACCGAACCACTAAGTCTCTGCTTCACCTGCACAAGAAGAAGAGGCCACCAAGTATAAGCGCTCAGTTCCAGGTGAAGCTCCTCCCACCAACATACACAAATATACACTCACATTCACTGTTAAAATAGGATTTAATGGTGTGAGAAGGGTGTGTGTGTGTGGCAGACTGCAAAAATTGATTGAATCATACCCAAGTTTTGTAAAAAATTGACGTCTGGTTAAAAAGAAACATTTACCAATTGGACATGGAAATGAGTTGTTTCATTCTAACCTTGCCTTGGCATCTGATCATGTTGTGTAAGAAAACAGTCTAATGACAGATGTGTTAAATTTTAGGTTATTTACTATTTAATATTCTTTGAGTTTTGGAGTCATAGTAAACTGAATTCAGTTTGTAATCAAAATGTCTGCCGTGGTCCTGTGCCATAAAAAGTGAGAAGAACATAAACAGAACAGAAATGTTTCATCTGATCCATCAAAACAGAACTGAATGAATGAGTCAGTGATTATTTCACCACAGTATTGTCATGAATAGAAATCACTGGCATGAAGAGATGACAATAATGCTCATATTTAAATGCTGCAAGTGACTTTTACTGTTTACTGAGAACATGTATCTTTACCAGTTGACATGAGTGTTGTATTTCCTTTAGGTAAGGTTATAAATGGAATCGTAATGAAATCTTTAAATACAAATTCCTCTTCTTGTGGGGAACTTTAAAATGCTTAACATATTTCTGTTTTCAGAACTACATAAAGTCAAAAATATATCATTTGTCCATGTGAAGAATTTCATCAGCCTGCTACACATAGAAACTAACAAGACGATACAAGCTACATTCTTGAATTTCTTCCATTCATTAATAGCAGTTCTGACAAAAAAGGATGCTCTGTATATGAATTTAATCTGAATTTAAGTTCCTGGGGGGAAAGCAAGCCCAAATGAGGGCAGAGAAGCAAAACTGAGCAATAAGGCCTATGTTTTCTCCTGTAGACTTCGCTAAGCAAGCTGCTAGAAACCCTGACAAAGGCTGAACCCTTCTTCATCCGCTGTCTGCGCTCAAATGCTGAAAAGGTGCTGCTTCCTTCATTCCTACACACACACTCACACATTAAGCTTATTCTGGAAATCGATAGATGCCTAGATACACACTCCAAGTTGTACTTAGAAATGCTGGTAAAATGCTGGCTTGTTCTGCTACTTGATCTCTCAGCGTGCATATCTGGTAATACTAATAGATGTTAATTTTAATACTTTTAAATTTATTTTGTAGAATTGGCATTATAATGCTACATCCCCGACTCCAGGGAGGCAACATAAGTACACTTTCACTTATGTGAGTCGGATTAATACTTTTGGGATGTGGTTTGGTTTAATTTCACACTGCACATGATTCAGATCATTAAAAACAACAACAAAAGGCAGCATAGGGCTGAAAACATACTTGTAAAGATCTTTTATTCACTGGTCACAAATACAGCAACTGAAAAAACATGAACCGAACGTTGGTAAATGTAAGGAAAAATACTTTCAAAACACTCGCAAAAAATCACCTAAGTCCAGGGAACACGGACCCGGCACGAAATAAATTATTCAGTTAATTATATAACTAACATTTTGCATCACATCCAGCTTTTATTTTCACTTTTTGTTTACCCAAAAAACACTGTATTTTTGGCTCAGTTTAGCAGCTCACATCTACAAACCTGAATCGCATAGCATGTTTGATTTAATTCATACAGTCGAGTCGATTCAGAGTAGAAGTGCTTTCTCACTAGAGTTCTCTCAGAAGCGAACCTCAGACCTGAGTGTTCTCGCTGGGTTCTTATCTGCCTAAGGAACCACACAGAGGGGACACACACCAGAGTTCCATGCGAACAGGCAAAACACTACATGTATATGAGACCAAAAGATTTGAGAGACCAAATGTGACAGATTATTTGTTTAGATTATTTAAGCTCCGAAAAGAAAAAAGAAAATATGTTGGGTTGGGAAAATGCTACTGAGAGAGAGAGACAGAGAGAGAGAGAAAAGGTGTGACAGTTTGTTGTTGTGGTTTTTTTTTTTTGTTTTGTTTTGTTTTTTTTATAAGGGTCCAAGCAAGTGGCAGCAATCATGAAGTGTCAGCAAACTCCTGTTGATGCCAAGACAGCTCAAAGATGTGCAAAGAAATAGATACACAGGCCTAACTATATAAATGTCTGTGTTTTTAAACTTGACATGCTAAATATGTCTGATCCTGGTATTTATCTGAAAGAATTTCTAATAATGTGAAGTGGTTGTATGTGCAAGCAGAAGGAGATGTTTTTTGACGAGGCACTGATCCTGCAGCAGCTACGTTACACGGGTATGCTGGAGACGGTGCGCATCAGGAGGTCAGGATACGGTGCCAAATATACCTTCCAGGTAGACTATAACATGCTCCATGCCTTTTTAATGCTTTTATTATAATGCATTTAAACATTTTTTTAAACATTATAGTGTTCACATTTATAGAAACTTGTGTGAGTGTAGATCTATACTGTTTGCTAGAAGCATATGCTGTATAATGATGTGTTCCTGCCCCAGGAGTTCATTGAGCAGTTTCGTGTGTTGCTGCCAAAAGATGCGTCTTCTCCAGAACAAATCTCCACTCTGCTGCAGAAGCTTGATCTTGACCCCAAGACTTACCAGATTGGCAAAACTAAGGTCAGCTTTCGGTCTGTTTTCCATTATCGGGCTCTTCAGAAACGAGACCGAGTTTGCAAGCCAGTGTTCACCAGGAAACCTTTGACTCAAGACTTCCTTTTCATAAATAAATAAATAGGGATCACAAGGTCGGAAAAGGCTGCAGTACAAACCGGAGCACAGATTATTTTAAAGTTATGTTAGCTTGTCATAGCATGATAATGTAGTGGTCAGCACTGTTGCCTTAAAGCAAGCAGTTTCCGGATTCGTTCCGGGATCTGTCTCAGTGTCAACCTTGCTGTAGGCAGTATAGAAAATGGATAAACCTATTAAAATATTTGCACTCTACATAAAGAGTGCCACACCTTGTTTAATCAAAACTAAGGGGAGATGTATATCTAGTCTACTATGTACTAAGTTAGCCGGGATTGGCTTCAGCTTCTCCTGATATCTGCTATGAATAAGTGACATAGAAAATGGATGGATGGATTGTCACAGAAACTCTTTTAAGATATTGTGGATATCTTGTTCATTATCTATTCATAATTATAAACTGAAAAGGAGCTGGTTTGATGTTTTTTGTTTACTTAACCTTTCAAATTGTTTTTAGTATTGAAGAGGTTTGCAGTACCACTATATTGCTGCGAATTTGTGCGCAAACGTATATATTGTGGTGCATATGTGTAATAGATGTGATCATTTTGTTACATTACCAACTCCTGCTGCCCTTTTTGTGAGCTGCTCCTTTGATTTTCTAGGTGTATCTCAAAGAGCTAGAAAGGCAGAAGCTTCAGGACACTCTTCACAAAGACGTCATGCACAAAATTGTTTTCCTGCAGCGCTGGTTTCGAGCTAAAATTCAGAGGAGGGAGTTCCTTCAGATGAGACAGGCAGCCATCGTTCTTCAAGTAAGTTCACCTCAGCAATGCATAGACCCTGCATATTACAGCATGAAAAGTGTGTATCTGTGTCTAAGACTGTATATTTGGGTGTAGCGTTCATGGCGTGACTGCTGCAAGAGACGCTGTCGAGCAGCAACTCTGATTCAGGCAGCATGGCGAGGATCTAAACAGAGAGTTGAATACCAGAACCAGCGAGCCTCTGTAACCAAAGTCCAGGCTCTGGCCCGAGGCCAGTCTGCTCGAAGAAGGTGAAATGATGTTCACATCATGTGCACTCAAAGATGGTTATATTCTTAGTAAATTAATTGAGTTGTTTCTTAGGTACAATTCTCTGAAGGAAGAGAAGAGAAAGAGAGAAGAGGAAGAAGCTCAGCGGAGGAAAGAGGAGGAGGAAGAGGCAGCCAGGCGAGCCCAGAAGGCAGCAGAAGTGGCCCGAAAAGCACAAGAGGCTGAGGAGGCAGCCAGACAAGAGAGAGAGGCAGCAGAGACTGCCAGGAGGGCACAAGAGGAAGCAAAGAGACAGAGAGATGCCGAAGAGTCGGCTAGAAGGGAGATGGAGGCAGAAGAGGAAGCAGCAAAGCTCTCTGAACAAAAGACAAAGAAGGAAGCATCAAAGTCACAGCCTGATAATCAGACTGTTGTAGAACTCGGTGGACAGAATGATGGCACAGATTTGGTACAGAACTCTAAAGAACCAGAAAGCCAGCAGACTGAGGCTGGTCCTCAGCATGAGGTAGAACTCCAGGATAGTCAAGTAACACATAAGCACAATAAGAGTTTGGTTGTTTTAGAGGAGCACAACGAAGACATGGGAGCTGTCCAAGAAGCTAACAAAGACGCTAATATTGCATTACCAGTAGAGTGTAATCAGAATACAGCCAGTGCTAACCTCACAATTTCCATTACTGCCCTCCCTAAAATGTCCCCCAGTATTTCTGCAGAAGAAGACGTAGAAAGCCCTCAGACTGGCAGCCCAACCACTAACACCATTCATCCTGATCCAGGCCGGACCAGAGCTCCACTGACCGGGAAAGTTCCCACCTCCCGGAGTCAGGAAAAGAGGGAGCTGAGGAGGCAGCGTGGTTTAGAGCACAGCCAGAGGGAGAGTGTACGTGCAGCTGCAGCACTCAAAGATGAAAGCTGCAAAGAACTTGACCAATACACCTTCATATGTCAGAAGAGTGAAAATGTTAAGAAAGAGATTGAAGATGTAGAAGAGAAGGTAAAGAAAGAAGCTACAACGTGTCCAATTAGGCCCTCGACTTTACCACTGGAAGTGCCAGCATCTAATGAACCCAAACACACTCCAGGAACCAAACATGTGCCAATTCGGGAAAAGAGCAACACCCAGCCTGAGATCATGTCGAAAGAGCCCAGACACCAGGAGGACAAGAGGGCTCCCAAGTTAAAGTATGGCCTATTACACAGTGCATTGAATTTCTGTGCTTTCCTCAAAGAAAGAGTTCAGCCAAATGTATCATGTGTAGTGTAGTCATTTACCCTATGTTCACGCTAACAAAGCACATCCATGACATAGAGACACAATTTAAGCAACATGTGAATTGAGGCTTTCTCAATATTGTCCAAACTAGATATGAAGCTTGTAAAGCAACAAATCTTAATCAGCTGGAGTGATTCCACAGACCACTCCTATATTAACCTAGCAAAACTTAAACTTATAAATTTTAAAATGTAAAATTTTTCTTCTGTTTTGCAGGACCTCCCGGTCATTAGATGACATGTCGGAGATGAAGACTTCAGAAGTCACCACAGTGTTGCAGGTAGAGTACTTAGAAGTGTGTTCATTTTTTTTCATCTTATAAATGTCACCTGCCCAGATTAAACAAAACTCTCTGGCTCAATTAGGGCAACGTGTGTTGTCAGAAGAGTCCCAAACGCAGACATCGACTAGACTTTGTACGTAACTGCTTAAATGTTAAAAGTGCAGAAATGGAGGATGTGGAGTTCTGGACATTCTCTCACACAGTCCCTGTACAGGTCACATATCTTTTACTCAGAGTCAGTAGCTGCTTGGGGAGACTGGGTGAGCGCTCTGTGAATCAGTTAAAGGGCCCATCTTCTGTGCTTTTTTTCTTGAATGAGAAATCAAAGCATGCCTGCTATTAGGGGTTTCATAGAATAGTCAACTAATTGATTCATTAACCACACTGAGACTGCTGATCCCACTCCTGCCTGCTCCTGAATGAATTCTGACCGACAAGTAAACAAAGAAAAAGCTGAAAAGGACATTTCTAGCGTACAGAGAGATTAAACAAATTTCACCACAAAAATACCATTCATATTTGGAAGGGATGCATGCGGTGGGGTTTTTTTTTTTTTCCCCTCTTGGCAACAGCAAGGCATTAATACTGTTTAATAATCCGCAAGTCCTCTTTTTTATTTTTGTTAATGGTCAGACCACAGTCTCTTTTCACTTTATCTCAGTTGACTTTGAAATCACATCATTCTTGTGAGCGAATAGAGACAAAGTTGGTGGGAAGCAATCTTGCATCTTTTATATCTTGTCACCTTCAGTCAATTGGCCTTTCTGTTGTGTGAATTTTACTACTTTTTTCCTTTTTCTTTTTTTTTTTCTTTGCTTAGTTAAAATGATTCAAATAATTTGCCTATGTATTTTATTTTAGTAAAAGGGATTAGTAGTGTAACCCCAACCTGCTGTAGGAGGGCAAAATGGAGCTTGAGTCTCATTGCTTTAAACAAGCTATGGAGAAAACAAGCTTTCTTTATCATGAGTTTGTCCAATTGATTGGTATCTCCAAAAAGATGCAGGTTGCTTATTCCTTACCTGATGAATTTTCAGTGTTTGGTGGTTTTTTGTTGATTTTAAATGTGTGATGTTAATGTTGATCTTTATCATCAGTGATTTTCATACTGTGATCCATCAGCAGCCATCTTGACCCATGTAAAACCCTTGAACAGGATGACATTTGGGCAAAAACGCCATTATGATTCTGACCGCCATGATCTGATGTATGTACAGTGGTACCTCATAACTCATACACATAATCTGTTCAGAATGCTAGTTCGAATCCTAAAAAGTTCGAGTTCCCCATAAGAAATAATGGAAAACCAATTAATTGGTTCCCGGCCCCAAAAAATTACACCTAAATGTGGGTGGTTTTTTTTAGCAGCATTTAAACATAAAATGAACAGGATAAAACCAGAAGAGCATATACTAAACACATCTAAGCGCATTTATCAAAACAGTAATTTGTAAAGTAAGAAAATAAATGTATCCAAACAATCTGTATGTCATGGATCAACCCACACGGAGTTTGCGCATGCACCTGCTTTGATTGCTCCCAGCAGCAGCGCTGCGGACACATTCTCAAGAATTTGCTCCGCAGATGATCCGCATCTGGTCTAATGACTCAGACTATAAGAGACTCGGTCTTGGACACACAAATGTCGAAGCTTTGATTGCCGCTTTCGTGTGTGAATCTATCAAGCCGTGATCTAAGTCTGTATTCCTTTCTGGTTCTGACCTTCTCGCTTGTTATTTGGTTTATGATTATAGTCTGTTCCTTCATGGTGTTGTACGCAGTTCGGTTACCTTGCCTGTTATTCAACTATGAGTGTGCCTGCCGTCTCACGTACTTCTGCCTGGAGCCTAAATAAAGCCTGAAAGGGATTTTATGTTTGACTCAGTGTATTACCTGATATTTTCAATAAAAAAAAGCATGATCACCAACACATGATGCTATCACAGCAAATGCGAGGCTGAGACTGAAGGGTTACCCTTTGTTTCCGCTGAGAGACGTGCCACGTGGCTCATTTCCCCGCGCGTACAAGTTATCTTAGGTCGGCGTTCACGGTTCAACTTCTGAGATTCAGATAGAGTAGTGGTTCTTAAACTTTTTCGGCCGCGACCCAAATTCAGGTCCGTTGGGTATGTCGTGACCCAAACCCCTAACCCCACCCACCCACCCACCCACCCACCCACCCCCCCCTTGCCGACCGGGGGGGGGGGGTGTGTGTGTGTGTGTGTGTGTGTGTGTGTGTGTGCGCGTGCGCTGTTACATTTTGCCGACCAGGTGTGTGTGTGTGTGTGCTGTTAAATTTTGCCGACCGTGTGTGTGTGTGTGCGCATGTGCTCGCTGTAACATTTTGCCGACCGGGTGTGTGTGTGTGTGTGCGTGTGTGTGCGC
>JAQLOM010000007.1:12371747-12385491 GCA_030068315.1 Chrysichthys thysi | reverse complement strand
TATATACTGTAGATTATGACCAGTCACTCTTTATAAATAAAAACTTGCAATCACTGACAAATGACTATGGTGCTGTAACAGGACAATAATCAGCTTTGGCGTGATAGTAATAACTGCACTTGATCATTAGCACACAGCACACCCGACATGTTTACCGCCTCATTGTGAAAGAGAAAGAGCACGGGCTGTTTCCTCAGGAGAAAAACATTACAGCAACAATATAATACATTTTCACTTTAGCTTTGAAGTGTACTTTTTTTGTGTGTGGTTTTTATCACTTTAACACTGTCTTCCCGTTACACTCCGCACAGATGAAGCGCAGTTAGTTATGGAAGCCATTTCTGCTAGATAGAAAATAAAAACATTGCCTAAACTGCTTCTCGGGGTCTTCAGCAGCAGCAGGTTAAGCTCCAGATCCGCGCGGCTGATCCGGACTCCGGGTTTTGCCTTCCGCCCAGTGGATCGACCCAAGCTGACTTGTTTACTGCTGGAGGGACACACGGAGAGAGACAAGAGTCCATATGAGACACAACGACCAATTTCACCCACTTTTTGCCTACTTTCAGGTTTAATGACGCGGCCGTTTCAGGTGTGTTTCCCGGAACAGAGGTGTGTTTCCCGGCGCGGTTCGGCTTCGGGAGTCGGGAGGCTTTGAGAGTCTCAGTAAGGACGGCGAGGCGCTCACACGTCCAACACAAGCCGCACCATTTTGGCTCGGAAAAACACTAATAGACAGAGTGTCAGCGCTTGAGTGAATGTGGCTGGCTTTGAAACGGACTTTCGGCCGTGTGTGAGTGTGTTTCAGGGGGAAGCTGGTCGGTGTTTTCTCCCTTTTTTGGAGAATTAAAGACGAACTTGTGTTTGAGGAGGAAAACACTGAGCGAGCAGTGCGTGGACCTGGACGAGCCGTGGATAACACCGATTTATCCTGAAACATACAGAAGTTGGGTCAAAAATTAATTGGGATATTTACATAACGAGGGGAAATCGTCTGTATATTTTGAGGAAAACCAAACTTGTCTGAGAACAGTGAGATCGGCGTGTGTGTTTGTGCTCAGGAGTGAAGAGAGTAACTGGAATCTCACGGAGGAAGCTGCAGGCCTAGTAAACACATGTCAGATTTCTCCGGCTCACACCGCCATCTGGGCTTTTACCACTGGATTGTGACACGAATGGCCACGTAACCCGCTAAAATGAATATTTGCATCCATTTGCCTTCTTGCAACAATACGAGATCGCGGTGTTTACCTGCAGGCTGCAGTGCAGTGCAGAGGGCGGAATAATCCCCTCAACGCTGGAGGTGAGCTCCGACTGAAGCTCCGCGCTGGGCTCCGTGTTTGGGCCGCTTTGCCGCAACTTTCCCAAACTTTTCATTGGACTTGTTTGACTATTTGAATTTTCGTTTTCTTTTTGAGAATCGGTGTTTTGTTGTATAGCTTTTGAAGACCCCACAGATTGGATCTAAGGATTTTTTTCTCCCAGAAAAGTAAAAGAAACGCGTTTGAAGGCACGATGCGACTGGACTCGTTCCTAGGTGTTTTCCTCACTTTTATCAGCATTTTGTGGCATTCTGGATCTTTAAATGCTGAGAGTGAGTATAAAATATTATTTCTACTCTTTGATTTCACACAGCATGCTTTGGTGTAGCGTGATATCCCTGTGCGAGGCGATGTAAAGGACTTTGTTTACTGCAGAAGGCGGGGGATTAACATAGACGGAGTGGCAGTGTTTTGGTGCGCCTGAAGCATTGTGTACATTTTAGCTGGGGTTCAGTTTTACTGCATCTTTCCTGTCTTTCATCAAGAATGTAACTGCTTGTTCATTCCTTACTGACACACGAACGCGTTTACTTTGACTTTTTGTGGTTTTCCACCCGGGCTCGGGTCCCTCCCTGCTCTTTAACGTGTCCCTGAGGCCTGGCTGATCCTGCAGCCTGAAGGCCAGATTAGCTCTCCTCCTCGCTGGACTCGGCTGGTCGGAACCGGAAGTAGTGGCGGGCCTTTTCCGCCTCGAAATCCAGACTACACAACAATGCCGTGGATCGCCGTTGCGTCCGCCTTGATTTTTTTCTTCTTAAACAGTATTTGTTTGCTAGCGAATCACAGCCGCATAATAAGAATAAATGTTGGGAGAAACGAAAAACCATGGCGCAGCTGCGTCCCCAACCACATAATTCCTGACTAAATAGTATGCACGCGACTGTAGGTTACAACAGGTTACCATAGTTACCGCACTATGTTGGTGTACTATTTAGTGCATTAGTTAGACGTTTAACGCGTAATCCGAGATTAAAATAGACGTTCCCCCCCGTTACGGTGTAAAGTGTAGATAATACGATATTTCCATACGTTTTTATACATAAAAAACCCTTAAATTCTGAGTCAATGCCTTATGCCGAAATAAGCAACAGACGAGATTCAATTTTTTGCGTGGAACGTATATATGGAAAATTATTTCACCTACTACAATGATATTTCAGTCATTAATGCAGTTGTTTTGAAAACGTGTTAAAATGGTCGATGATTAAGTTTAGTGTAGGTGGATAGAGTGCGTATAATATGTCTATTTTGAGCAGCGGACTTTGTGGGCGGAGCTTCGCAACAGACGAGTAGCCGTTGCCATCGCAACCACACCACCATGCACAATTACGGAAATACGAAAATACTTTGTTTTTCATTCAGAAGTTTTAAACCTCTCAATATTGAATTGTACATTAAAAGGCTTAGTACATTTTTAATCCTTAAAATGGTAAGAAGGTCCATGTATAAAATTTCCCATTTTCAAGATACCGTTCATTGACCAAGTTCTTTTCATCTTTAGTAATTTTGATTTTTGATGTCTAGTCTACGCTTATGCAAATCAGAGTTTAAGCATTTTAAATTAAAACGGTTTATGTTTCATTTTAATATAAGTAAATGTGAACACGCTTTAAAGAGGAGATACCCAGCTATAACCATATAAAACATTTAAATTAGTGTAGAAAAGGTGATCCTGAGCTTGGGTTACTGGGTTCTCCCTGGGTTTCTTCTGGGTTCTCTTGGGCTTCTTCCACCTCCCTAAAACATGGATGAATTGTATTAGGTAATGAGTGTGTAAATGTAGTGCTCTGCAGTGGACTTGTGTCCTATCCGGGGTCTACTCGTGTCTCAAACAGGGTTTCCTGGATCCATGATGTCCACTGAAATGTTCTCACATTTGTAGTTACTTTGAAGTCGGAGCTAGATGAAGAGAATAGAGGCGATTATTTTGTTGCGTGCCCTGTTTTTTTTTTTTAATAAAGCAGCCACTCCCCTCAGTGTTTATCTGCTGTCATGAGACCGTAATCAAAGGAATAGTTTTATTTCAGAGTACCCACTTTCTTTCAATTTAGTAAGGATGGAAAAGTTAAATTGTTATCTTAAATAAAAAGCTTCTTCTTTAAACCTAAACTTGTACATCACTGTTTCTAAGGTTGTAATGGAAGTGAGTTTTTATTATTTATTAAAGATGGGTGTACTTATTTGGTAAAGCCAAATATCTAAGTTAATATTGAACTATGGATAGATGCACTGTTAGTATCTGTGTGCGAGCTGACCTGATTCCCAGAGCCCTTTTTTCCCCAGATGACCTTTCCAGTTGCATCTAATTTTCCCTCCATTTAACAATTTCTCTGTTCATATTTGCCTATTTCTTAAGATTTTCTAATTCTAAAGTATTAAACTTGAATGGGTTCAGAACGTTCAACTGATAAACAGAAATATAACAAAAATTACTACAGGTTGAATAAATGCTACTTGATTGTGGTTGAATAATATTTTTTTGAGATATAATTAACACAATATCTTTTACTAGGCCTAAATTTTAAAGTAGACATTTCAAACTCTTTAAAATGGTAAAAATTTGAAGCTTTCTTTTATGCATTTTGATTTTTCCTGCCTTTTCAGTGTTCTTTTGGTAGAAAGGGCATCAAACTCATTTTGTGGGTTTTTTTTTTTTTTTTTTTTAAAGCATGATTGATCTGCTAGCAGTATTTTTTGCCAGCACTTTGAGAAATACTATACATTATTTAAAAAAATCTAATTTAATTGGAAATGGCCAGAATCTTTTCCAGTCTGATTAGGAACTTATGTTTTACAGTTAATATTAAGGAGCCGTTATCTATGGGCTTAACAGCTTTACCCTCTAAGTGCGCCTTTATTAAAGAGCTCATTTAGTCTCAGCATGACTCGAGAGCAAGCAGATAATGATGTATTATTTTGTTTGGTTTATGGCAATAATAGAACTTTTACCTTGCAGTGTATATAGTCCTCTCTGAAAGTATTGGAACAGTTCTTTTGTTTTGGCTGTACACTGAAGATATTTGGGTTTGAGATGGAAATGAGATGAGAAATTTCGTTTTAATTTCTTATTAGTTAGATGGTGTATCTATAACATATGTGTACTAAAGTGTTGGTTATAGATTTGAGTGATTTCCTTTATCTCAGTCTGCTTCTGCTGTTGCTGTCTCGTGTTCATGTTCCTCTGGCGCTCTGCTCTTTGGAAAGGTATTTCTCCCAGAATGCACTGCGTGTGGAATGTCTTTGAAGTGGCCCACCCTGTAGGTTCCCTCTCTGCTGAAGGGGGAGCTGGAAGTCGAGTTTGTCTGGCTCCTTCTTCTGACCTTTTTTTTTTTCTCCCCCCATCTTCTAGGTCGCAGGGTTGAACATGTGCTGTTTAGTGTGTGTGAATGCTGCATGCACCGGGTGCATTTTTGCAAGTTTTGCAAGTTGTTGATTGCAGTCCTTTTGTTTTTGAGTCAAATAGCAAAACAGAGCAGAACCAGTGAGTCTTATTTAAGTTGTTGATCTGTTTTGCAATACAGTTTGCAGTGAATCATATACCTCTTTCACACTCTAACTGACAACTCTTTATTTACGGCTATTATGCTGTAATGGAGTCGTGTGGGAATGGGAGCAAAATAGTAAAGTCGAATCCTTAATCTGTCCCTTGGAGACGTAATAACATTAACAATAATCTTTTGCCGTGTCTCTGATGGGAATTGGAACTATTGGATTAACGTGTTGTGACCGGTCGTAATGCTGCTGCTGGTGGTGGTGATGTAAATGATGATGCAGTGATGTTGCTACAGAGCTGCTGACACCTTCATAATCCTCATACTGCTTTACTGTAAAGCAACTGGCAGCAAATTCATAACAAGGAAAGAAAAAATCTACAGATATGGCCAAAAATTGGAATGATGCAGAAATGCAAGAACTGTTGGTTGCTCTTGCTCATTGTTTCACAATATGGACTTGTTGCCTTGTGAATTATACATCATATTCAGTCTCACATTTTTTAAAGTGTCAGAGGTTTACTCTCTGTTGCACCCAGAGAGCTGTGTGCAAATTCTCCCTTTTTATTTCAAAATTCTTATCCCTAAATTCTGACTTATCTCCAAATTCTAATGCATTATAAAAAATGTTATTTTCCATGTCTCAAATTTCTGTCTTATCCTGAAACCCTTTTTGCCCCAAAAGTCTGATTGAACACTTCTGACTTATTTTAAATGTCTGAGTTTTTATTTCATAATTCTGACATTTTTTAAAATCTAAAAATGTTGATGTGTTATTAGGATAAAATTTTGTGTGAAGTTAGACATACGTTAAATGACAAATATAAAAAAAAAAAGCTAATTGTATATTAAGCATTTTCTTTTCTACCCAGTTGAAATGGACTTCCATAGAGTATGTATACATTTAATTACGTATTTATTTGGCTTCATAAGAAGCTTAAAAAATCTGTTATGTAACTGAAGCTTAGAAAACTTGTCATATTACAGTTACAACATGCATAACATCTTTTTAATGCCACAATCCTAACAGCGTTGCCAGAGTGAGAACCTTTGAACCTGAGATTTATTGCAGTCTTAAAGCACTACTGTTTTAGTTTTTTTCTTTCTACCGTTCATTCGTTTTACAATCTTGGTTGTTGGGCCTTGCTCATGTAAAGTGCACTGCAAAGTGTGCTTGTTCCATCCTTTTTTCTTTTGAGCTGTACACTCTAGGGTGGCTTTTGAATATTATTCTATTATTCATCCAGGTTAATTTCATTTAACAGTTTGGAGCCATTTTTACAGCAATTTAAAAAAAAAAATATGCTCACTCCTTTTTCACAGGCTCGTAAGTAATAAGACAATGAACATTATTATAAATATGAGAATTTTTTTGAAACTTGGAAGTAAAGCCTTTGTAGTCCAGTGATTGCCTGAAGTCTGGAACCAATAAGCATCATCAGATGCTGAGTTTCCTCCCTTGAGATGCTTTACCAGGCCTTTATTGCAGCTGCCTTCAGGGGCTGCTTGTTTGTGGGGTTTTATGCCTTCACTTTTGTCTTCTGTAAGTGAAAAGCATGTTCAGTTGGGTTGTTTGACTCGGCCATTTCAGAACTTTCCTTTCGTGTGCCTTAAGTTCTTGGGTTGCTTCTCAATATGTCATAGGTCATTATTCATCTTGACTCTGAAGTGCCATCCTACTGGTTTTGAAGCATTTGGGCAGAAAGTACAGCTCTGTACATTTCAGTCAGAATTCACCCTGCTACTTCTATCAGCAGTCACGTCAACAAACACCACTGACCCGGTTCCACTGGCAGTCACACATGCCCATGAACTCTGTTTGACAGAGCCTGTGGTATGCTTTGGATAATGAGCCCTTCATTTCTTACTAGAAAAAAAAATATCCTGGTCTTTTTCCAGTCTTCAACTGTCCAGTTTAGGTGAGTCTGTGCCCATGATAGTCTCATGCTCTTGTTTCTGGCTGACATGGATAGACCCTGATGCCATCTTCTGCTATTGTAGCCCATCCACTTCAAAGTTTGATGTTTTGTGCATGCTGAGATGCTTTTTTGTTCAACGTGGTGGTAAAGATTGCTTATTTGAGTTACTATAGACTTTTGTGAGCTCAGCCTGGCTCATTGTACTGTCACATACTATCCAGTATACTGAACAAAAGTTAGCAATGGATCACTACTCCATATAATTAGCAAAAGTCATCACTCCATAAATGCTGCATGCAAGATAGCAGTCATTTTTGCCTGGCATTTAATTAGGCTCTGACCAATGACCAGAGCTGAGTGTGTATGTGATCAGCGAGCAGAAAACCGTACTTGCACCTGTTCTGTGCACGTGTATCACACGCAGGTGCAACTCTGGTCATTGGTCGGCTCCAGTAAACGCTAAAGTTTTTAAATTCTTGGCAGCTGCAAGAGAGTACGTATATATGTCTCAGTTGCAAAAGAGGTTCAGTGTAAAAGTTTCTAAAGACCCAAGGCTTCAAAAAGTTTGGGAGTATATCAAATTATAACAGTACTATCACAGTGCCTGAGCTTGCCACAAAAGGCAAAACCCCCCATTAAGGTTATTCATGTTTTTTTTTTTTTTTTTTTATTAGCTTGAGTAGGGAGAGCTTTTTAATATCCTTTGTCCTTGTAGCTGCTTAAATACAGTACACTCATTAAGTTGTCTGCCTGCTACTTTAGGATTTCTATTGAATAAATGTTTGAGAAATTGTTTATGCTTGAACCTGGGCTTATTTTTACAATGTGCATTGGCTTGTTGGGACATGTACCATATTTATTTATTTTATTTCAGTCATTATTGTAAGCATATTTCTTTTTGTAGGAAATGGCATAAAATATTACTTATACTTATAAAATTAAGTATAAATTAATGGAACATGGGGAATAGCACTATGTCTTAATTATTCCATGTTAAATATTTATTCTCTCTTGCTCGCAGTAAAAACAAAACTTTAGAATTTTTGAAGGAGGAAATGAATTGCTAAGATTAGTTTTGCCGACTAATTGGTGAAATAAGTGGATTACTTGATATTAAGAGTTGTCATTGACAGCCTTAATGATGTTATTTTGATGGTTATGCAAACAAAGTGCATAGTGCTGCCAATTTTATTTGTGGTTTATATTGTAAAATTTGGTGAAATTATTTCAGTTTGTGTATCGGTACTTAAATTTTCAGCATATTTTAACAGTACCATGATAATTCTGATGGCCACAATAATTCTGTTGACTATAATTGATGTACAATTTTCATACCGTTTTATCTCTTAACATGCTTTCATAAATTCTTACCATATGACTAAGACTTTCAGTTCTGTGTTTGCTTTTTAAAACATTTAGCCATCAGACCTCTTATTATAGAGCAGCTTGATCTGAGATCTAATGTTGGTGTAAGTGTAGCCGCTCCCTGCACCAGTATTGAAATCATTCCATGACAGTTTGGTCCGATGAGCTTGTTGCTGTTTGTAGCTGTAGGTGTCGATGATCTCATGCTCTAGCGACCCTGTTGAGCCATGCTTGTGTTCCTGGTGGCTTGGTTACGGTATCTGATGGGTTAAATGTATTTTAAGAAAGTGCCATATCACTGGAATATGGAGGAGGCATGACTACTTGCCTTGCGTTCCAATACTGTTATAACACGCCCTTGTTGACTTTCCCCTCACAACTCAGAAATATGAGTGGTTTGTTATATAATACTCTGCAATACTCAACACGATATTATTATCACGAACACTTCAAAAATAACATCCCTGCATTAATAGCATGTTTGGGCAGCATTTCTTTTCCTGACTTAAGTTCCCAGTCTGATTTGGAATAAGTAACAGGATGGGCCGTAAAAAGGTGACTTAATTCTGGGCAAATGTAAAGTTAGCATTACATGTGTTTGTTTGAGGAGGCCACTAAAGTCCAAAAACATGGTGGACAGACCAGCTGTTTCCAGTTATAAAAGCAAGTCGTAATTGCCATACTTAATTTATGGTTAACATGCAGCTGAAGTAGCAAAGTTAAGCATGCTAGCTAATCTGAGGTAAATCATTTTATTCTTCAAATAGCGGCAGTATCCAGATTTACTAGAAGATTTATGAGCAAGTTGATATTGGCTTCCTAATACCATAAACGGTGCTAAACACTTACAGTCAGAAATCCAGCCTGGTTAGCTCATGGTAGCTAGTTGGCTGGCAGTAGTAGTTAGGATTATAAATTTTCATGAATAAGACCTGGAATTTTTGTCAGATTAGGTCATATTCAATAGTTGCCTAGCATCGAGGATTATGAGCATTTGTGGATATAAATTAAAAACCATGTCAGAAGTTCTCTCAAGTTAGCTCATTTTAGACAACTAGGATGGGGATGTTGGCTAGCATTAGCAGAGCAGATCCCTATGAACTAAAAATCCTTTTTTTCTTAACTTGTGTTAGCAAAATGGCCACCATTAGCAGGCAGGATGAATATGACCAAGCTTAGACTATAAAAGTATGAATATGACAAACATCCAATCAGGTCAGCACATAATTGTAAGCAGTTATGAATGTGAACTAAAAATCCTCTTAGAAAAAGTGTGACCTTATTTTAAATTAGCAAGCTTGAAGTAACCATGGGGATTATTAGCTAGTTGGCTAGCATTAGCAGTGATGATTATAGACTTTTTTACTATGACTTAAAAATCCTCTCAGAATTATTGTCAGGTTGCTTTATGTTAAGGGATGGGAATAGATACGATTTTATTGATACCAGTGCCATTATCTGTTCAGCTTATTGGTCAGATTCTTACTAGCGTAATAATTGGGTGGGCTTATTTATAAATGCATTTAGAGTTTTATGTCTTTAATGAAGGGTTACTTGTTTTGCTCTATTCAACAATGAAGAACACAGTTGGAACAATTTGTGGTAGCCTTAGACCTAGACACTATTAGGCTAAGATTAAAAAGGCTATGCCTTGCAAGCAGTGTATCTGGCTTGTTAAGAGTACCTTAGCTTCTTCTATGATATGGATATAATCTGTATACAGGCTAAAGATGGAGGTTTGCAGGTTGGACTTGTACGGGTATTAAAAATCCCTGACCCAGGCATCACTAGAAGCCACACTTTGGCCTCGTTATTCTTGTTCACCATGACTGCTCCTTGTTGCAAGTTTCTAGCAGTGTTCTTGCAATGTGCAACTGTCGCAAAAACATGCCCGCATCTATAAAAGGAATCCGTAAGCTTGGAAGCATATGATTGTGTGACTGGACTGGGCAATTTGGAACCAGTCCTTAAGTGGAACTGGATTCCCATCCCTACTTATAGTTGGGCCAGTTAGTTAGCATTAGCAGTGATAATTTTATAAGCATGAATATGACAAAAATCCTGTCAGGTTATCTTATTTTAGTTAGTTGATGAGTGAGGATTCTGAGCATTTATGCCTATGAATTAACAATCCTGTAAAGTTAGCTAGTGTTACATGGCTAGTTTGCATTAATGTTAGCAGATTAGTTTATTTTAGGTAGTTGGTGAGCATTAGCAGTGCGGATTAAGTGCATTTATCAGTATGACACAAACATCCTCTCAGATTTCCTTTCAGGTTAGCTGGTATTAGCCAGCTGGCTAGCAGTAGTAGTGAGTATTGTTAACATTCTTAGCGTTACTAAAAATTTGTCTCCGAAGCCCTGTCAGGTCCTGTGCTATCAGTGAAGATTATGAGCCTGTTACATTACACATGATTTTAAGAAGATTTAGATCATGATATGATAGTTTTCTAGAATTTGCAGAGTATTATAACCTTGTATTTTTATGAAATCCTCTTGGGATCAGGTTAGGGCATATTTGTGAAAATATGTGAGCTATATTAATTGAATTGTCTTCCTTCTTTCTACTTGAATATGCTTGACTACAAAAAACCACTTCAGATATAAATATGGCTGAAAATATAATCTAGTACTGGAGATTGGTTCCGTACAAACACGTTTGTTATATTTATGCTATAATACCTAGGCAAAGGTAAGAACAAAAACACAGTAGTGGTACAGAATGGACCACCTCAGATGACCCAGGCTTATTTACTCTCTGTATTTAGTTGTGGTAAAAGCTTAAGAGCTGCAGTCCTGGATCATTCCAGGTGTTGATTTTTACAGCAAGTAAAATTATACTGTTTCTGTCATACAAGAGCTTCTTTCTTGTATGAAAGGAGAGGAAAGAGGTCACTGACTACAGACTCTGTTTGACTGAAGTGCAGGACCATAAAGGTTTCTGATATTGCCTTATTCTTCCTCTAAACCATTCAGCAGCACTAAGGCTATGTCAGTAATCACTTTTATTTTTGTGAGTAAAAAAAAAAAGGGTTTTTTTCCCCCTCAGGTAAAAGACATGGTACTTTCACTAGGCAATATTAAAGCACTCCTGTTATTGTTGGATTGCATTAACAGAGTAGTTTTGTGAAAAATTTTGACCGCAAATGTAGTTGATCAGCCAAGACAAGTTTGTCACCCAAAGCCTTTTCTGTAATAAAATCTTCATTTTCCTTTCTTCAAACTACATAAGCTACATAACTACAATAATATAAAATAAGAGGACTGTATTTACACATGTATTTTTTTTTTTGCCCTGTTAGGGTGTTGTGATGAATCCGAGATAGTTACCACCCTGAAGTTGTCATGAAGTGGTTTATTCCTCTTATAACACAGCAATTTGTCAGTTACAGTACATTATCAGTGTACAACATGTTTTTAACCATTTATGGTTAATGTTGTAAAACATTTGTGAAACAAGTTAAACAAGTTAATTCCTGTTCTCACATTAAAGAAGCTTTAAACAGTCATTCTTTCACCATCCAAGCATGATTTATTATTTTCTTCCTTCCCATGTTGAAAAACCTTGCCATATTTCCCTGTGCTGACACTGGAGACTCATTTAGGAAAAATTTAAGTCTTTAGATAAATTACAGCACAAGTACTTTATTACTTATGCTTGAAAGCTGCAGTAATGTCAGCGCTACAGTTATAGAAAAACAGCAAAAACCTTCTGGCAAATCAGAACTGAACAATGCTGTGGTATGAAATGCTTTAATATACAGTGGTGTTAGAAAATTCTAAAAGGGTTCACAAACCTTCAGTTTGTCCATAAATATAATCTAAAACATCAAATTTTCACGCAAGTCCTAACAGAGAACCCATTTAAACAAATAAGACAGAATTATTATACATGGTCATTTGCTTATTGAGGAAAAGAATCCAAGTCTGAGGTAGCAAAAGTATGTGAACCCTTGTGCAGCAATAAATGCATTTCTGGTAACTGTTGATCAGTCCTGCACATCCCGTTGGAGGAATTGTAGTCCATTCCTCTGTACAGAACAGCTTCATCTCTGGGGTGATGGTGGGTTTCCTCTTATGAACTGCTCACACTGCATTTCTGTTGGATTAAGATCAGGACTTTGACTTGGCCATTCCAAAACATTATCATCTTTTACCATTCTTCGGTAAAATGGCTTGTGTGCTTAGGGTTGGTGTCTTGCTGTATGACTCACTTTCTTTTGAGATTCAGTTCGCAGACCGATATCCTGACATTTTCCTTTAGAGTTCTCTGGTGTAATTCAGAATTCACTCACTCACTATTCCTTTCTGCACCACTGGCTGCACCCCCATAGGTGTGTCAAGCGGAGGCACATAGGTGCGTCAAGCGAATCCTGTGGGGCTCAGTTGACGTTTCCTGACTGGATGCATTTTATAGGGTGAAGTTGCCAGTCCCACACCTAACCCAGAAGTAATTCAGAATTAATTGTTCCATCAATGAAGGCAAGCCATCCTGGCCCAGATACAGCAAGATGGTCCTAAAGCATACTACCACCTCCATGTTTCACAGATGGGATATGGTTCTTATGCTGGAATGCAGTGTTTTTCCTTTCCCCAAACATAACATTTCTCCTTTAAACCAGAAAGGCCTATTTTGGTCTTGTCCATCCAGAGTTTTTTTTCCAGTAGCCTTCTGGCTTGTCCATGCAATCTTTAGCACACTGTAGACAGTCAGCAGACTTCTTTTTGGACAGCAGTGGCTTTGTCTGTGTAACCCTGGATAAAAACACAAATTAAAAAATTTTGGAGGGGGAAGCCAGCACTTGGGTCTGACTTAAAGGTCCACTATGTAAGGTTAAACAAAGTGAATGCCCCTACTTACCCCTCCTTTTTCAAGTGTGCATTAGAAAATACAGTGACTATTAGGTGCCCATAGCATACTTCCAAATGCAACCCAAGTTCATGTGATTTGAAAGTCTGTTAGTTTTCATTTAATTCAACTTTAAAATGGTCCCAACTTTTCTGGAATTTGGGTTGAACTTACTCCACACTTTCTTTTCCATGCTAATTTAAGTATGAGCCTCCATTTTACAAAAGTTGGGTTGTCACACTTATTAGCCAACACTGATTCCTGTCATTTCTTCAGCATTGTCTTCCTTTCTCCTTTTTTTGTTATTCGTCCTTCTGCATTCATGCTTATGTTTGAACAGTTATTTTAGAATTTATCTTATGTAACTTTAAGAAACTGAAAAAGGAAAAGATGGTTTGAGATTTTATTGTAACTTTGTGGTACTGCAGTCTGCTAGCTATCCAATTTTGAAAATGCTCATTACTCAATGACAAAACGTATGCTCATCCTTTATTACTGCTAATACAGCAAGAGAATAAAACTTTACAGTCAATCAAAGTCTTGTTGGAACATATTCTGTTGCGTTCAGGATGTTTTCTACAGTTTATAATAACACTAAATAGACTGTAAACCTTCCTGGACACCTGGAAGCTTGTGAAATGACTCGTATAGGACGGAAATATTTGATATTGCTAAGTTTAGGGGTTTGTAATGTGGACCTGAAATACAGGCTGCACTCCCACCTTCATTAGAGTGTGTGTGTGTGTGTGTGTGTGTGTGTGTGTGTGTGTGTGTGTGTGTGTGTGTGTGTGTGTGTGTGTGT
>JAQLOM010000007.1:12352136-12362426 GCA_030068315.1 Chrysichthys thysi | reverse complement strand
TTGTGTCTGAAGTTAAATTTAATAATCAGTATAATTTTACTTATACTTTAAGTATAATCTACTTATAAGGAATTTTTAGCTAAATTTACAGGATGTTTTCTCTTCTCTTCTCTTTTTTCTTCTTTTTTTTTTATACACTCTAAAATTGTTCACAGGTTGTGATTTTTTTTTTTTTTTTTTTTGCTTTTTCTTTTTCTGCTTTCGGTTTCCAATAATAACCCACACATTTAAGCCAAGTACACAATGAGGAAGACATGGCAGGAAATGTGTGTGTGTGAGAAAGAGAGAGAGAGCGAGCTCGCCCCGTGTGCCATGACAAGGGTGTAGCGTGACGTTTCCTGAACATGTGTCCCTCCTGATGGCTGATGGAGTAACACGCTCCCCTGGCAGTAAACATTCATTTGCAATGCAAAGCTGCTCATATAGCGGGAGCATGAGAGAAATCGATGCTGTTCAGAAGAACAATGCCATACACACCACCTCTCACGGTGTGTTTGTGGCTGTGAGCAAAGTCGGCACCCCCTGGCCAACGTTTAGATTTTTTTTAAAAATGAATAAAGCATGCTCATAACGCTTTAACATTGCGAAAGGTACTTCCCCCTACGGCCTCCATTTTCTCAAAAACGAATAAAAGCGCGGCCTATTATGGTTCAGAGAAACCATGACGTGTAAACCGAATACGTCCTGAATACGTCAGTTCCATGCTCTTTCTCCGCAGTCAATCACAGCCGCACGAGCCGGTCATGAGCTCATGCGGGTGGAAGACGTGAGGTAGCGCTCTCCTCTGTATGCGTTACGTTGCCTGGTTTTGCGTGAGCAGCAGTTTGAACAGATGCGGACGGCTGGCTTCACACCCCAGAGGAAGCACTTGGAAGCCTTCAGCCTTCCTGCTCGGTAGCGGTGGTGTGACGGGGCAGAGGACCCGGAGGCCGGGAATTAGCTATGACTGGATTAGGCTAGATCAGGGGAACCCACAGTTCTGTCCAAGTAGTCTCTTAAGGGAGCGAATATCTGATCATGTCCGATTTGGTCATTCACGCTGTATCATGTGGGCAGATGAAGAGGTTTATGCTTGCGGTGACGAAAGCCAAGCTCCGTTTCTGGAGGGTGATGCAATGACGGCAGGCAGCAGAGTGGATTCGGTGGATGGCTTTAAACACACGCTCCTGTTACAGGAGTCGAGAGAGAGAGAGTGCTGAAAGATTCCTCTCCGGGACGGCTGTGGTTACACTCGCACTGAAATATTTGAGTGCTTTTCTGCTTTGAAACGCCACGAGTGTGTGAGGGAAAGTGGAGAGATGATGATTAGGGATGAAGTGCTCAAGCCTGCAGGCAGCTGAACTCTGGTCCGCAGTGAAAACCAGCACATGTATAACTGTGATGAAACACTAATGACCACTACAATACATTTATGGCCGTGCTAATAACCACTTATAAACAATAATCATTACTGACCAGTGATAAGCACTAAAATGTTAATACCCACGAATAAACATGAATAACTGCTATTAATCAGTAAGGAACAGCATTAATGCTTCCTAGGAGTTATTAAGCGCTTAATAAACATTCATGACCACTAATAAATGCTAATAAACATCATTATTAACCTACAAAAAAAATCAACCAAATAGGCGCTAGTAAACATTACTAACCAATAATATCCAGCAATAAACCTTAATAAGCACTAATAAACATTAAAGTGGTGTACATTTTACGTATAGTAAAACATTTTTACAATAAAGCTTCTATAATGTATAAACCATCTGTCCTCCTTTCTTTATGCTGTCATTTGTTTTTACTTCTTTTTTTCTTTTTTTTCCTCTCTCTTGCGCCACAAAATCTTTTTTTTTTTCCCTTACACTTCCCATTTGTCGGGTGAGATTTTTCTTTCCGTTCATCTGTTGTCTTGTTTTGTACTACTTGCGTTTCACCTGATTTTTTTTTTTTTCATTCCCACTTGCTTTTATTCTTTCAGTTTTTCCCCTTTCTCTGTTTAGTTTTCTTTTCCTCCTTCTCTTCTAGCTTTTTTCTTCCAGCTTGATCTTCTTGATTTTTATCGCTCACTTTAGTCTTTCTTCATTCGCTCCTGCGCTCATTCTCTTCTAAATTCTTTTGTTGTTTCCAGTTTTTGCTTCTTTTTTCTTCTTGCTTCTTTTTGTCATATTTTGTCCGTCTCTGAGGTCGTTTCCTCTCTTTCTTGTCTTCTGTGATGGTGGCATTGGGAGCGGCGCACACAAACAGAGGGTTGATCTTGTGGTTAAATAATTTCTCCTCCGGCACAGCATGTTCTCGCACTCCGCGTTACGCAACTGCTGCTTTCAGGGTCAAAGTTCAGTCGCGCTGCTGCGGTCGTTACCGTTTCTTCCTCTGCCCTCGCGATGGTGACACATTCCTCAAACTGGACTTCAGATGAGATAAACAATAAAGCCGCTTATTTTGGGCCATTTTCTGCGCGTGTGTACACGCGTGTGTCGAAAAGCTTGGTCTGAACTAATACCACAGCTGTCCGATCTAAAAGAGCAGATTATTTTGTTTGTGCAGATTATTAGCGAGTTTGTCAGTAATGACGAGACAAATGAGTTGCATCACAGTAAAGGGTTAAAGATGGGTTTTAGACTGTGGACTGTGAAACCCTGCTCGCTGTACACAGCCCCTCACCAGCCACAAAGCTCAGTTTCTGTCTTTGCTCTGGCGTTCTTTGTTTTTCTTTTCAAAAACAATTCTTTCTTTGTCATTGGTTCTTGATTGTTTTTTTTGCTTCCTTTTTTTCTATCTGCTTCTCTCATTCTGGTCAATATTTGTTTATTGTTTATCTATTTGCTGTGGGGTTTTTTTTTTTTAACTTGTGTAGTTTGCATTCTTTTTTTCCTTTGACATTTTTTATTCTTTCTGTACTTAATTTGCGTTCTTTTTTAAAAAGAAATCCTCTTGTTTTCTGTTTAAAAATTCTCCTTTTTTTGCTTCCTATTTTCCTTGGTTGCACTTTCTTTTGTATTCTTGCTTTCAATACTATTTTTCAGAGTCTTTCATCTGTCCTTTTTGTCTTTCTTTCTCTTGCTATAGAATTCTTTCTTTGTAAATCAATGTCCCTTTTGCCCATCTCTGCTTTTTTTCCTTTCTAAATATGTGCAAAAGCTATTTTTTCTATTTGTTTCTGCTTCTTTTTTCTTATTTTATTTCCATTCTGACTTTCTTGTTTTCTTTCTTGTTTTGAACACTAACTCACTCCTTTTCTTTTTTTCTTTTTTTTTTTTTTTTTAAGGTTGTTCTTGTTAACGGAATAGTTGGAGAGGAAAAAAACTGAAAGCACACACACACACACACACACACACACACACACACACACACACACATATATACTTTTACGGGTGGGGGGGTGGGGGTTTTCTCCTCCACTCCCACTTCCAAGGAAAATGCCCTGCCGAGGGCAGATAAGGACCTCAACTGCCTTTTCCTCTTGCTATGCTAGCATGTTAGCATGCACATTTAACTCCGACCTCTGTGTGTGTGTCCTTTGTTTCAGGCTAGTCTAAGTTAATCAAGGCCACAGTGTGTGTGCGCGCGTGTAAGGTTAATCTCTCAGGCATGACCACGTATGGCATGTTATTGCCTCAGTCGTTCTAAGTGCCGTTAGCTCAGCGTTCAGGGAACTTGGCTAGCACTCAAGACATCATGAGTTTAATACCAGCTGCTGTAATGCCACGCTGTCCTTGAGCTAGGGCACTTGATCCACGCTTCCTCCAGAGGGAGCACCCTTCTGTCTTCCTCCACTCATTTTATATGAGGCGTTACGGGTTTCCTGCGTCATGTCCCTTATAGTACATGCGACATCTAAACATGACTGATGTGCTGTACTAACGCTTCGCACTGCTCATTCACTTCACTTAAGCTTTTTTTTCTGTTCATACCACAACACTGAATTGTCTGGATTGTCAGAATCATTCCTATGTCCACGGTTCATTCATAGCAGGTGGTCCATGTGAAAAGAGTCAATAATTTGATGTGTTGACGCAAAAGATATTTAGAAAAGAAATGTTTATTTGGAATGTGAAACCTTTGCATATATATTTTATATATGCTTACAGTTAATGTTGTCGCTACTGTAAAATGGAAATGTCCTTTGGACAAGCAAAAAAACCCCTCTGTTTTCGTATAGGAACATGTTAAACGGTAGAGCTATCATGTTAATAACATCATCTGTGGCAGACTTCCAACTTTTACATGTCTCTTTTTTTTTTTGGCTGGATAATTCCACTTTTAATCGAGAAAGGTTGGGACACGTTTTCTAAACTTCCTGATCCGTCGAATGTCTTCGGTAGTTTTCCAGCTGTGGAGTTTGCGTATCTTTTTTTTTTTTTTTTTGCTCAGTATGCAAATCTACAGCTTCCGAGAGCCCAACAGAACAGAAGAGCTTTTAATTCATTGCTCAGAGGAAGAGCTGCGATCATTTGTTCCCTCTCCAGACTCACTCCAAACCGCATGTTTTGTCCTCTCGTCGTAATAAGAGATAAATAAAAGTCCATTTCTGCATCTGCGTCCTTTAATCAGGTGATTAAAGATAAAACCTGGGAGATGAGAGAGATCATCTGATGGAAAACAACTGGCCATGTTCTCACTGTTTTTCTTTTCCTGTTTTGTTTATTTCATTCTTTTTTTTTTACATTTTTTTGCTTGGCTGTTTTTGTTTGTGCTTGCTTGCTTGTTTTTGTTTTTTTGTTTTTTTTTATTTAACATTAATTTGTTTTTGTTTGTTTACTTGTTTATACATGTCTTTATTTGGGTGCTCATTTGCCTACTTAAGTATTTATTTATGTATTTATTTAAAACCCTGACTACTTATCTATTGTTTGTTTAATCAATGATTTGTTTAGTTATTTACTTGTTTGTTTTTGTTTGTTTGCTTACTGCTCATTATGTATTTACTGAATCAGTAGTTTAGCTATTTATGTACTCATTGCTTTCTATTTATTTGTTTGTTTGCTTTTTTGTTGTTGTTGTGTTCTTATTTATTTACTTCCAGGATTATTTATTGCTCCTTAATTTACTGATCGAATCGTGTGCCCTTAAAGAAACGGCAGCCAAAAGCTCAGACGTTTTCCATTTTGAAGCATAAAAGTTAGCTTTTTTTCTGATTTTTATCATTTGAGTGATGTGTATCAGGTTTTCCGCTATGCTTGATTTTGTGGGACCTTCATTTTCAGATTAGTAACGCACGCTAATATTTCTTTTCATAATATCTCTGTACACAGAGGTCATATATGATGGATGAAACCAGACAATTATAAGGGTTTTTTTTCTTCTATTTTTGTGGCAATTTAACTGCTGTTAGGAGCTAAAGTTGTAGGCGGGAAACTGAAGAAACGTCGGACCACACCCACTAGAGGACTGGTCCGAAGAATCTTTCCAGCCAATCATTTGTATTTGTTGCTTCTTTATAGTCATGCTTAATTTGCATAGTCCCGAATAATCCAAATTCTAACGATGTATTGTCGCACCAATCACAGCACCATGTTATGCACGTGCATTGAAACAGAATGTTGTTTGCTAGTAGGAATCTAAGGTTAGTCTCACTGTGCCTCATGGAGTGTAACAGACATCAGCACACACCTGGGGACTTTATCTCTGTGTACAAAAATGAGGGTGTGTGTGTGGGTCTGCACACAGGTAAAGCAGTGCACTGTGTGTGTGTGGGCGTGTGTGTGTACACATCTTGCATGTAGTGGCTGTCTCTACAGGAAGTGATGTATGCGTGTCCTGGAGTACGGCACTGTGCGAGAAAAAGAAAGACACAGCTTAAAGCTGTTAGTTCACATGACATTATTTTCATTCGTGTGTGTGTGTGTGTGTGTGTATCAGAGAGGCGCTCTGCTTGCGTGTGGTACTCGGATCCCAGTGTAGATTGGCTTAGGTGTGTGTGTGTGTGTGTGTGTGTGTGTGTGTGTGTGTGTGTTGTGCTACACCAGCCTCCATTCATTAGCGTAACAGGAAGCCCTGAGGGATCCGGAGGCCTCGTTATCAATGACTGCGCTTTTAAAAGGCGTATTTACATAACACCAACACACACATTCTCTCTCCCTCTCTCTCTCTCTCACGAACATAGACACACACACAGCTTTTACAGCTCACGATGTTCCCTCTTCTCACGTGGTTGCACGTACAGTTGTCTCTAAAACACTACACGCCTTATCAGAGCAGGTCAGTCACATGATTTTTCCAATGCGGACACCATATTCAAATATCCAGCTGTGCTCCACAAAGCGAATGTAATTAGAGGTGAAAGATGACTAAAATAACTTCCTTTTTTTTTTTAAAACCCCCACAAGAGAACAGATTAGCTCACGTTCCTTATGAACTTCCTCTGAAGTGCTGATTCCTAAAAACTGTTCCATCAGGAGGAGGAAAACTGGTAAGAAAAGGGGAAGTCCCTATAAGCTAACTGACTAACGTCTGCTAATGTTAACAGCACTTGCTGCTGATCTAAATTTCCCATAGCTACCTTGTGAGCTAACATGGCAAGTAGGCAGCATGACCGGATTCAGCTGCTTATTGGAGATGTAGTTCATGTAGTGAATAGCAGGCGTTTAGCAGTACTAATCAACATAACATCTAATTAATGAAGCACCTTGCTTTATATTGGCTTAATAAATCAGCCAGGCCAAGTAAGCTAAGTCATTAATTTATTTCTGTCAAAACTATGCAGTGAAGCAAAAGGCATTTGCCAGCCATTCAGATAGCCCTTTCCTTGTTCACCAGCCAATCAAGTAGCCCTTTCCTTGTTCACCAGCCATTCAGATAGTCCTTTCCTTGTTCACCGGCCAATCAGGTAGCCCTTTCCTTGTTCACCAGCCATTCAGATAGTCCTTTCCTTGTTCACCGGCCAATCAGGTAGCATTTTTCTCATGAATGTTCTTGAGGTTTCCCCTGTCACCCAGCAAGGGGCAAATTTAAGTGCGTCAGCGGAAGGGGTCCACCTCGTAAGTGCACGTTGGGTTGTGGGTGCTCTTAAAGGTGTCATTCCCCAAGAAACCGTTTAATACTTACTCTTTTTGAAATACGATAGGTCACTCCGAGTTGCATATGCATGCTGCACATGAAAATGTTGTTCTACCACCATTGCCTGCATAAGCCATGGAAAGAACTTGGACGGAAAAACGAGCGAATCAGAAAAAGCCCTTTGAACTTGCGTCACTTCCAAAATTAGTGTTCATGGCCTCACCTACCTTGGCTTGCGACCGACCACGGGAAGATGGTTTTGATTTTGCAGCCAGGAGAGAGCAGAGCCCGTCTCGGCAGGTAGAAGCTAACGACTGAGAGTAGAGGAGCTAACAGCGAGTTGAAAACATGGTGGAACATGTTTGTAGCTGTGCTAGTTGTGGCAGTAACACATCAATATTGCATGCCTTGCCCAAGGAAGAAGAACTGAGGAAGAAATGGTTGGAATTTGTCTTTGGAACACCACCAGCGAAGTATAACGCTACGTTAGTTCTGTGTTCTAATCGTTTCGACCACGGTGACTTTTCCAACTCCGGTGTCTACAGTGGTGGTTTTGCACCGAGGTTGTTATTGAAACCTGGATCTGTACCGTCATGGCGATTGACCACCAGCACACAGGCTGTAAGTAAAAAATAAACTTTTCCACCCAGGGTTTTTGTTACAAAACAGCATGTTCAAATTCTCTATAATTAGCATGCATGAACTGGACACAAGCTACGCTATCATACTCCTATCTATGACCATACTAGCCTGATAGCTGCTACCCAGAGACTTAGCTTGTCTAACCTAAAGTCTTCTAACCTAAGCTAAGCATTAAACCATGAATTATAACACCAATATCTTATGTTCAGCTTAGCCTAATGGTGCACGGACATTGTTCTAGTCTAAACAGGGAAAACCAAGAACATTGCTTAAGCACTATTAGGCTAAGTTGCTATCACTAGAGCTCAAGTATTTACAGTTAGACATGAATGTAAACAACCTTTGCCAACAATCTATCAACCAAAGCCATGCCATATTTGTCATTACCAGAGGAATCTCCTTGCAGCACACATTCTCTGCTTCTGTGGGTATTCTGGCGCAATTCCCGCAAGAGCACCGAGCAAATTTAAATAGGTAGGTGTGTGTGTTTAGAACATTTAGATCTTTATATTGGTGTGCTATAACCGAAAGGTCTTTGAATGATGGTACCTGGAATTCAAGCCGTAACTAGGATTAGCAGGCTAGGTCAGTGGCTGAACTGCATTTAGCAGGGCGCTAACCCTGTGTTGTAAAGTAAAATGTTCTCCCCCACGTACTCCTCCACCAAACTAGAACAGCCTGAAACAGGAGCACCAGAGCATTTTTTTTCACAAAAACTGACTCACAGGGCATTCATTCATACTAGAGACCACTGCGAAATGAATGAAAAAACAATGCAATGACGCATTTAAGAATGCCGCAGATGCACACAGGCATCCTTGAACATTCTCTGAACAAAGGACTTGCTCCTTGGTCACATTTGAAGGATCCTAGATATCACACAGCAGTTCTTCAGTGCGATTCGATGACGTGGCATCCTTGAAATGCAATCTTTAAAGGATCCTGCCTTGACGATGAGAAATGGAGTGTCTTGTCTTCAGTGCATTTATAAATACTCACAGATGTATATACTGATTTCTAGCAAGTCAAAAATGATTGAAAGCCAACATTAATATCAGTAGAAATCGATCAGATTTAAGCCCTTGTATTGAATATTATGTAAACATTGTAAAACATGTTAGGGTTTACACACCGGTTTAACAATATAACTTATTCAGTTTTGTCAAGCTGTTTCATTCAAATAGTGTAATGGTGAACATCGGCTACGTGTATGAAAAATCTGACATGTCCCCTGAGTCTTATGAGTTATTAGTCTGCTTAATGTCTGATCATCATGATTGACTCAGATTATTCCCGTCATTACCACCATCAGTTTCCTGCTGACACTTATCAAAATAAACCCATCGATTAGCTTCAGGAGGACATGTTAAACACGGGAATGCTCCTGCGCACCATGTGGGATCGTTTCGTCCTCTTTTAGTTGCAGCGAGCGCTCTGTCCTTATTAAGAGCTCCAGCTAATGCCAAACACAGCCGTATATCAGAGCTCACACTGCTGACCTCAAAATAATACCAGCAAGCTTGGAACAGGAGTGTAGACGGAGTGCACAGGGCTGGATCTGGACACAGCCTGAAATGGCCTTCTGTTGAAGCTGCTTTAGGACGGGGCTTTTTGGATTCCTTCTATTCCTATTACTGCTAATAATACTAATACTAATAATAAAACTGTGTTTGTATAGCAACAACCAAAACTATAACCAAAAAAGTTCACTTAAAACATGCTTTTGTTCTGATTGAATGGCTAGTCTTGGCTTTCTTTAGTTTTTAATCTGAAACAGCTGAAGTTGAACAAAGGTTTAAATGAGCACAGTAACTCATCTCCAATTACACATTTGTAGCCGAACAATACTTTTATACTAGTAAGCCCAAATAACTAAATTTTCAGATTTAGTGTAGTGTAACTTTTCAGATTTAATATAGTGTAACTGTGGCAACAATTACACTAATATATAATATTGCAAGCTAAAAATGGATTATGTTCACACTTTATGCAGAGAACGTGTGCATAAAAAGAAAAAGGGTTTAGACTTTAAGCTCACATTTGTTTAGAGGTTTGCTGATCTGAAATTGAGCACAATTGGAGAACAAGTGTTTGAAAGGGTTCCATTAACCTGCTTGATGGGCAGTTTTAAAATTGTGAATTGGAAAACACACGAATTTTGAAAAACTCTCAAATATCAACAACTTTTTCAACGCTGAATGTTTTCACACAAGGTGGTTTTTCAGATGATTCTATAAAGCAATATTTCGTGGAGTTGAAATGGAAGCGTATTTTTCACATGAAGGGCAAAGGGGGGAAAAGAGCGCACTGTTAGGCCTGTTGCGAGAGGAGAAACCATTGCGAGAGGACTTGCATAACCTCTCGCTGTGGGAGCATGTACCATTTGAAGTTGTGTTTTGTCAACTTGTTGAAAATGTAGCTTTTATTTTGGGCAAAACTGCAATGATCGCCTGGTTACAGACAGATGTACAGACTTTTTTCAAGGAATATGCATGTTATGATGACTCTGATAAAAACCGAGACTAATTGTACACGGATTTAAACATTTGTTTCTTAACAAAGACATTATATAATAGTGATTTATATATATATATATATATACACACACACACACACACACACACACACACACACACACACACACACACACACACA
>JAQLOM010000007.1:12290363-12301290 GCA_030068315.1 Chrysichthys thysi | reverse complement strand
ATAAAACCTTTATTAATATTATTATTATATATAATCTTTATTAAGGTGTATCCATATAAATGGCCCACCCTGTACAGAAAAATAGGCTTGGGCAATAGGGCACCGAGGCTGGACTAATGCTTAGCAAAGTCTGTTCGTGTTTTGGCGTGTATATATAGTCCCCCTTGATGGGTTTCACCTGCGCCTCGTTAGTAGTCAGGTGATCCTGAACGTAACAGTCCTTCGGCCATGTTGTTGGTGCGCAAGTGCTCATGGGAGTTGGAGTTCCCTCGGGAAAGCGTGGTATCCGTACTCGTGACAGAAAGAACAGCTGTTACCTCTATAAGTCATCCAAAAATAATACATAATCTTAAATAATCATACTTATCTTAACCCATTAACTGCCAAATTTTTCTTCTGACGATTTTCATGTGTTTCTATTAATTTACATCAAGATAGTAACAAAAACATCTACTTTTAAGAAATATGACTGTTAATATTTCTGAAATTTCAATTTGTAGTCAAAGTCCCAAATGGGCATCATGGCACATGTCATCTATTTTTTATGCCATTCATTATATGATCCCCAAATGGGGATCACGGAAGCTAATGGGTTAAAGTCTTACTAATCATACTTAGACTGCCATCACTAATAGTGTAAAACAGACAATAGCTTTTGATGCATCTGCAACTGAGTGGAGGAGACATTATATTTCCGAGCTGCCTGTCCATCTGTCTATCTGTCTATCCAAGGTTCTGGCTAATGCAACTCAAGAACAAGTGGCTGAATGTTTGTAGGATTTATACGAAATTATCATTGTAACCAACCAGCGACCTGATGACATTTTGGAATTGACCCGAATGTGGTCAAAGCCACATCAAGCAAGGTCAAATTTCTGAAATAGTTTAATTTAGTTCACTGGTCCATCTGTTAATCTGTTCATTCATCTGTCCATCCCTCCATCAGTGTGACAGTGTGCATCTGTCTGTGAGGGTGTCTGTATGTCTGAATATTTTTTCAACAGCTTCCTTTGTGTTTGAAGGGTGTTTCAGGCATATAAATTAGTAACAAGAAGGACTAGACCTTTTGGTGACAGAGGTATCCCTATCAATATCACTGGCTTTGTGTTGGACTTTTTCTGTCCTCTCAATTTTTTCTCAATCGCTTACACTAACCTCTCACACAGCTGGAAGGTGCACCAAAGACATTTCTCCAAAAATGTAACAGCCCCAAGTTTTCGTACAATGAAGTATGAAAAAATGTAAAAAAAAAAAAAAACTAAAAAAAACAAAAACCCAAAAAACACAAAAAACCAAGAGGTATTGAATGTTGTGTGTGAGAAATCCTTTTCAAGAAGCTGAAATCCATCTGAACATTTGTTCACACAACACATGATTGGTTAACGGTTTATTTTTCCCTGGTATGACACTGTGTATTTTATTTCAACTGAACAAATAAACTCATGTCACACAGTGTTCAAGGTCATCACATTTCTGTTCTCTCCAATCATTATATACTTTTTTCTCTTGCTTTTTGGCTTTCAGTCAGAAAAAAGACACTGTATAGGACTGATATTAGTGAGGAGCAATGATTATGAACATCAGCATAGATATATAATTTGACCAAACTAGTATCAGTGTTTGATAAATGGTAGTAAAAAGCAGTTGTTGGTAATGCACTCTGACTTTCGGACTTGACTGTGTGAAAACTTTATAGTTGGTTGATTGATTGGCTCGTTAGCACAGTTAATTGTTTAATTTGAAAATTGATGAATTGGTTAGCTATTGGATCACTGGATAAGTTAGTTTGTTTAATTGATTCATTGATTTACAAGATTAACCGACTCACCGATTGACTGATTTTTGGTTGGTTGATCGTATCAGTTGGTTGGTTGGAGTGAGTGAGTGAGTGAATGAGTGAGTGAATGAGTGAGTGAGTGAATGAGTGAGTGAGTGAGTGAGTGAGTGAGTGAGTGAGTGAGTGAGTGAGTGAGTGAGTGAGTGAATGAGTGAGTGAGTGAGTGAATGAGTGAGTGAGTGGCCACATTGTTTGATTGGATAATTAATTGTTGGTTGATGGATGGCTTGGTAGATGGACGGATAGATGGATGAACTGATGGGTGGATTGATAGGTGGATGGAGGGATGGAAAGAGTAGTGGGTGGAGGATGCATGGAAGCATGGATGAAGGGATGGGTGTGTGGGTGAGTGGGCAGATTGATTAGCTGGTTGGTTGGTTGATTTTAAATGTTTATTTTTCTGGGTGGCTGATGGATGAACGGCTGGATTTCTTTCTGCTAATTGGTTTGTTGGGTGATTAATTAGTTTACCTGATTGTTTTGATTGAGTTGGATTCTTGTTTGGCCAAGTCAATGCTTCAGTGGATGATGGTAAGTTGTTAGAACTGTTGATTGTGTTTATTTGTCTTTTTTGATGGGTTGACTGTCTGACTTGATTATAAACACAAGTTTATATACAGAGTGCAAACAGTGCATGATGTAGCTTTGTGCTGCTAATGGGATGTTGATCCTCCTTTTTTTCAGCTTCAGAGGATAAACCATGCACACAGCCGAGTGCTCTAGTCTTAGGGATGAGATCTTCTTCCTCAGCTTCACCTGACAGCTTCTTGAGCAGCACACCTGAAGATCAGGTGAGTAAATCCACTCAAAACAATACGAAGGACCTTTTTAAGCAATGTATTAAAGCAAGGAATAACCAAAATACAGTAATATAGCTGAAAGATCCTTAACTGTGATAATTAACTGGGAAATAATTTGTACTATTCTGTATATAAATCCCATGCATGATTTTTAAACAGAATTTGTTTAACAGGTTTCCTTAAAAAAGAGCCTTTTCTGATCAGATAAATGTGAGGTTTAGTGATAAGTGCCTCACTTATCATTCCACTCAGGTCAAAACGAGGACAAAACTGAAGGATGAACTAAACAAAGAACACAAAGATAAAAACAGATAAACAAAATCAAAACAGAAAAAAAAAGTTGCATTGCAAATCAGGGTCAGAATTTCTTAGGTTTACTTTTGCTTTTTATATAAGTCCTCATCATTGTAATATTGTACATTTTGTGTTCTCCAGTAAAGACCCTTACTGAACTCTATTGTAAACTCCATACAGCAATGGAATTAAATTCAGTCGTACATTAGAGGTTTTATTGGCACCACATAAAAGCTAATTTACTTCCAAACCCTTCTAATTTATTCCACAGAATAACAGTAAAGCAGTGCACTATGTTGAGGAATTAAAATATGAATTCAGTATTTTAATGCACTGAAAAATAAAATAATATCGCAACAAGCACTAAAAACCCATTCATACATATATGACTAAATCTATCACATACAAAACCAGAACGCCGATATCTTACACTTAACTAGAGATGGCAACAGTGGTCAAATTCTTGGAGTGTATAAAACCGTTAATTGTTGACAACGGAGAGGTTTTCTGTAAACAGGTGTTTATTCAATATTTATGAAAGGAATCTGCAGTGTTTTGTAACAAAGACAAAACTATGACATTGAGTTTTCTGCCACCTTCAAGACAGAGGAGTGATAAAAAAGAACAAATAATGGAAAAAACTTAAGTTTGGTGGCAACTTGCTGTTATATAAGATAATTACAACACCTCGTGATATGCTGTTACAGGCAATTAATCAACTTACAGTTTGTGAACCTGAAAACTGTGGAATCCAAACATTGCGTTAAAATGGAAAGAACTATGGGGAAATAAAGCAAATAAGTTTCTGGGCCAGTCGTGTTGGGTTTTTTTTAATGTGGTGCTGTTTTTCTTTCTCTCTTTCAGAGTTCTTGTTTAGTTGAGAGCGATTTCGAGTGTGGGACAGACGACTTATTGGATCTGAACCCTTCTCTGAGAGACTCTGAGTATTTCAGAGACCTGGAGGCCAGACCTGGTGGAGAGTGTGAGCCTTCTCTAAGCCCCCTGTCTGTGTTTATTGACGCAGGGGACAAAACACAGCTCAGTCCTGGACTGTTCTTCTCCAATCGCTCAAGCTGTTCTTCTCCATCTCCCAAGCTGCACTGTGGATCGTTCATAGAAAATCTCTCACCATCCCACAGTAAGATGAACCTGCTGTCTGATCAGGGAGAGACGATGGACTCCACAGAGTGTTTGGATGAGATTTACATTGATGACTTGGACAGGGACAGTTTCCCCATCCTGGTCAGGTCTATGTCCACGTCACGGAGACACAGCTCAGACATCCCACTGAATCCGCTCGCCCTGGGGAGAAGGTGAGATGGAAAAATGAAATGGAATTTAATAGTAGCAATCTTAGATAAGCTTCTTGCCCTAAATGAACTATGGAGTCCATAGGGGTGTAATTATACATTGTATTGTACCATATTATTGGATACGAGGCTCTGTTTCCTCACTGCAAGAAGGTCCTGGGTTCAATCCCCGGGGTTGACCTGGGTGCCCTTCTGTGTGGAGTTTGTATGTTCTCCCCATGTCTGAGTGGGTTTTTCACCCAATCCAAAGACATGCACAGAGGGGATTAGGCTAATTGGCTACTTTAAACTGCCCGTAGGTGTGAGTGTGAGTGTGAATGGTTGTCTGTCTCTGTGTGTCGCCCTGGAGTGGATTGGCGACCTGCCCAGGGTGTACCCCGCCTCTCGCCCGATGTCAGCTGGGATTGGCTCCAGTTTACCCCGCAACCCTGAACAGGATTAAGGGGCAGAAGACGAGTGAGTGAGTGTTTGTTATAAAATACCACTTATATAGTGTGAGCTATAAGAAACATTCAAACTAAAGCAAGCCTGCCCTCCCTGTGAAAAAGTCATTTCTTTTAAATAAGGAGAGGATGCAGGGGTTTTAAAAAAACAACAACACACAAGCAGGAGCTGAAAAGTTCCCTCAAATCATTAAGGACTGGTGTATGGGAGCACTTGAACTCTAAAACTAGATGAAAACATGAAACAAAATAATTTAAACACTGATAATTGATGTATTTATGTTGAATTTAATAATGAAAACTCACAAAAAAACTGTTTTTATAAAAGCACCTGTTTTCTTCAGGAAACAATTTAATCAGTGATTTTCCCACAAACGGTTGGGTAAAACCCTTTCCCCTTCTTAATGTGAAATAAACATTTTTAAAATTACAACATGTTAAAACTATATTTTTTGGTTTTTATAACATATGTAAATTTGGTTATCCTGATTCCGACAAAGCCTGATTTGTATAAAAAAAATCTTAGCATTTCTATACTAACAACTCATTCACTGGGACTTGTATGACACACACTCCACGTTTGACAGATTAAACATCTTAATATTATTAAAACAAATAAAGAACATAATCTTTGATAGGGTAAGGAGATGTTTATTTTACATTTATAGAAGGAGTCTCTGGTTTCATTATTATTATTATTATTATTATTATTATTATTATTATTATTATTTACAAATGCATTTATGTGATTTTGTTCATAATACAACCTCGAGCTCATAAACGTTCATGATAAAGCAGAAAGTTTTAGTAAAATTTAAAACAGAATGAGAAATTTTGCATGTTCACTCATCCGTGTAAAGTAACACGGTGCTGCTGAGCAAAAGAGGAACCACTGACACACCCGAACACACACGACTACAGAGTGACACAAATACACCAAACGCTGACACATGCCACACTGCATACACCAACGAAATCTATGACAGGAGTACCACCTAACCATGTAAACATTTTCAATATTTTTTTTCAACATTTAACAACCCAAAAAAAGTGTTACGTCATTTCCGATAAAAAAAAAAGCTCTCATTTCCTTTGCTGCATTTTGGTTTTAAAGGGGGTCAGTGAGTTTGTTAGCAGAGAATTAGGAAAAACACAAAATGTTCTTAGGTTCCATGCTAATGTCATAAGGACTAATCATTTACTTAAAATGTATGTTTAGTTTCTTTTTATTCGTATTAATGATTTAAAAATCGAGAATTTGGGTAATAAAGAAAAAAAAGACTGCAGGGAAAATACTTTTCTTCTTCTCATGATCTTCAGGAAATATAAATGATGCAAACTCCTGTGGCTTGATCAGGTAACAGGGTTGAGTGAATGGTAAATAAAATTTTCATAACCTGCAATGGAAAACACATGGTAAGGGACCTTTCAGTCATGAGATGCTAAATAGATTCACACTCTAATGAAAAAGTAATACAATTTCTGAAGTATTTTAATAATTATATCTGCAGGGGGGAGTGTAGTTATAATGGGTGGGGTGGTGCAAAAATGTGCTGCAGGTTTTGTAGATATTAAGAATTTCCAAAGTGAATTGTCTGTGATCTGCCCAGATTTTGTTGGGAATGTCACTTTACCTGTGTTTAAAAGGTTTACAGATACAGATTTGTAAATATCAGCAGGACACAAATCGCATCTCAGTAATAAACTCCAGTGAGACAAATATCTAAGACCACCTCCAAACATCTCCTGCACCGGGGCCCGGTTAGACCAGTGCAGTAACAGAAGATCATTATTTGGAACAAGATTGACTATGAGTATATGCAAAAACTGCATGTTTAACATGAAATCTGACTTTAAACTCCCTTTGTATCTTAGAAAGAAGCAGTAAACTGTCACAAAGGAGTAAAATGCAGGGCTGCATTTTTAGTTATTACATATAGCCACATCCACAAATCATTATAAAAGGCAGAAAAAGCTGAAAATAACAACAAAGTCAATAGTGAAAGAGCACCTCCTATGTGTGGGGTGTGCAAAGACTTCCAATAATGCAGCGCAGCCACTGCAGCACATCAGCTGTCACAGAGACACAATAACTCTCCGTCCTTTTACAGGGTAACTTTCCTCATAATTGCATTATATGAATATGAAATGACTGAGTTTTAAAGAATGTTAATTAAATTGGTGTGTAATTAAAATAAAAGGGTATAATGTATATAAAATCACAGTAACTCATTGACAGTTATGCAGGCTGAGTCTGATAAGTCGAGGTGTATTTTAGTGAGTCACATTTGTAGCGTTAACATGTATGTGTGTGTGTGTGTGTGCAATGTGTGTGTGTAGGTTTAGTTTGGACACCCGGAGCATAGACAGTGATGGGGAGCGAGATGATCAGAACCAGTTTCAGTGCTCGGTGGAGGAGTTCACTACATCCAGAGAAACAGAGCTCAATAAATCCCCAGTAATGCATAATCTATACAATCTGCAATCCTCATTAATACTGTACATACAAACACACACTCGCATTCACAAACTACTTTGCTCTTTAGGAAATGCCCAGCCCAGGGAGGACGGTGTATTCCCGATCTGAGATTGTGTCTTCAGATGAAAAGTCTCAAGCTGAGAAGGTCTCACGCATTCTGGAAACTTCTAAACAGGCGGCCCGAGCTGCCGGAGGTGAGGAGCTCATCACACACTCACACACCACCTGATCTCCAATTAAATAACTGTCAGGAGGTGCTAATGAGCGCTTTAGAACAAAAGCTTGGACAGCAGTGCAGCTGCAAATCACAGCTTTATATTAATGTGCTCGTTCTAATGCGTTATTTTTTTCTGTAGTAAACTGCTCATTCACAGGGACAGAATAAAAAGGTGCGAAATCGTTGATATGGTGAAGTTGTCTCTAAGGAGAGAGATGTTTATTTATCATTTATGAAAGAAGCCTTCGGTGTCAGCTGTAAACTTTATTTTTCTTTATAGTTCCTCAGGAGGTGAGGAAATTATTAAGAATGAGAAAAAAAGGATGGTGAGGAAACGACTGTCTATAGCTGCTATAATCTAAGCAATACAAGGAATAAACTTATAAACTTGTTTTGTGGACTGCTAAATTCTAAATTCTGCTTACTGTAAATGAATAAAAAGTATCATTTCTGTAATATAAGAGAATTAAAACATTTCAGAATCTGCTGTTATTGAAAAATAATGACCACTGGGATGGTCAGACTAACTCTGTGCCAGACCACATCACACCACCTGATCACTGCTTATTTTCCTATAACTGCACGCCCCCAGGTGTTTTATTCTGTACATACTGTATTTCCCCCTAAGAATTATACAAATAAATTTACTACAAATTATAGCGGATTATTTCTGATTTTTTTCTTTTCTCTTCTCTTTTATACAGGTCATTTTATGCAGGTTTATCACATTTAGGAAGGTTTATTTCATAAGTAATTTGTCCTGATGAGTATTGTTGTTTCTGTCTGGTTTAGAAGAAAATGACTCGGATGAGAATTTGCGCTCAGCAGAAGGACAATGTCATATGTAAGTTTCACACATACATATTTTATTAAACAATCCAGCTATGCTCCATTACTAAAATGAATATTCATGCACAATTCCAGCAGGCAAAACCACATCTACAGATTATGGTGTTATACTCATTCAGTTATGCTTAAATTTTGTTATTTGCTGTTGCATTTACATTGCTGTTACCTTTTCCTGTGTAACATCTGCCAAATTGTGATTCTGATTTTTTTTTTTTTACATCTTTTAACTTTTGTTAAACTTTTGTACGAAGCGGTTTATATGAGCTCTCACACATAGGCTGTAATGTGTGACAGACACACACCAAGCTGAAGAAAAAATCGGTACCTCAGTATTTATTACCGTCCATTCTACATACTTATTGCAGATGCATTACTCATATTTCTTTTGCAATTTTTGCTATTCTGCACCTTTCATGCTTTTCCATTTTCCTCAGTGTTGTCTTGTTTTGTCCCATGCACTGTCAGAGGAAAATAATAATGAACCTACTTTTCCTTGTTATTAACATGGTACCCTTAATCATACACCTTTTGTACCTTTAGTATCTTACACCTTGAAAACATCATGTAGTGAATCTTTAAAGCTTTACTTTTAAAGGTTCATTGGATGAGATTTATCCAAATTGGTCCAAGTTTTCACTCCTAGTTCCACCCATGCAGTTCTACTAGAGTTAGCATTAGCAGGATTGGTAGGACATTCGGACATAAAATGTGAAGGTTTGCTTATACTGATTTATAAGCATGGTCATGTGTGTGTGATTAAAACAGTTTTTGTTTGTACTAAAAAAAACAGATTTGGTTTGTTATGTAAAGAAGGCCATTAAAAATATTTTATTTCTTAATGGCTCTGCTAAGTGAGTCAGCCAAACTGATTCAGATTCAGTTCTAAATATATCACAGTTTTGTTTTTGTTTTTTTTGCTTTTATTTACATACCCAAAATAGAAAGTCTTGGTGAATGAAAGTATGTTTTATAATTCTGTTCTTCATGTGTTCTTTAGGAGCATTGCTAGTGTTCTTTTCAGAGAAGTCAGTCTGATAACTGTGTTCATCGTATGAATTCCACAAAAGTAATTACAGTGGTACCTCAGTACTCAAACTCATTGGAACTCGAATTTCTTAAAAGTCGAACCAACCAGTTTGAAAAACAATGACCCAGAACTCGATCTGAATCTCAGAAGTTGAACTGTGATCGCCGACCTAAGATAACTTGTAGGTGCGGGGAAATGAGTCATGCGTCACGTCTCTCAGCGGAAACAAAGGGTAACGCTTCAGTCTCAGTCTCTCATTCTCTGTGATAGCATTGTTTGTTGGTGATAATGCTTTTTTTATTGAAAATATCAGGTAATGCACTGCACTTTATATCGTTTTGGTAGCCATTGCTCATCAAAAAGTTATGAATACAGAGTAATAATAAAAATAAACAATGGACCGCATGGAATAGTATGACTCAAGGTAGTAGCGCTGTGTCTGGGTTGATGAAAAAGGTGTCATTGTTGTTTTTTTTCTTTACCCTGTCAGAGCGGTGAGGTGACGTGGACACAATCCAGGCTGCAGTCAGACGTAAAATCACTTTCAGGCTTTATTTAGGTTCCAGGCAGAAGTACATGAGACGGCAAGCAAACTCATAGATGAAGAACAGGCAGGGTAACTGAACTGCGTACGACACCATGAACGAACAGACTATAATCATAAACCAAATAACAAGTGAGAAGGTTAGAACAGGTAGAGAATACAGACTTAGATCACGGCTTGACAGATTCACACACTAAAGTGTCCATTAGTGCGTCGCCACTTGAGTGTCCAAGACCGAGTCTCTTACAGGCTGAGTCATTAGACCAGATGCGGATCACCTGCGGAAGACCACGTGACACCCACACCTGGAGCAAATCTTCGCGCATGTGCCCCGCAGCACCTCCGCGGCGCAAGTACCTCAGCTTGCGCCGCTGCTGGGAGTAATCAAAGCGGGTGCATGACATACACATTGTTTGGATACATTTATTTTCTTACTTTCCAAATTACTGTTTTGATAAATGTGTTTGGATGTGTTTAGTATATGCTCTTCTTATTTTATCCTGTTCATTTTGTGTATAAATGCTAAAAAAAAATATACAGTCGTCCCCCGCAATACCGCGGTTCACTTCTCATGGGCTCGCTTCATCGCGGATTTTCACATTTTGATTCGCGGAATTTTTTTGCTTTCGCGGGACTCTGGAATAGAAACTATCGTTTTAAAAAATGTTCATTCAAACATTAAAAGAACATTTACATCGAAATAAAACAGTATGCACTGTATTTCATCAGCAGATTAAAAGTGAAAGTGGCTCGTAGCCCACTTCCGCTTCAACTCGTGAACAGGAAGTGACCTCACCAGCGCTTTCCCAGTCCAGTAGCATCGTTTGCTGTGAGTCTATCTCCTCAGCACTCAGCTCCTCTGGTACCGTGAGTTTTACGCCTCTTTCCCGCACGCTTTCCCCGTCGCCATTTCCACCGATTAAATCATGCATCTCTCGGGTGTTTTCCGTTTGTATTGACAACGCGCAAGCTAGTTTGCCCACGTGAGATTGTACACAACACACTCTTGGATGGGAGGCGACCAACCAGAGCGCTGTGTTGTGTATCCTTGGCGCTGATTGGCTCAGTGACTGTTCATCTCATCTGGTCAGTGCCCTTATAGAATTTTATATGTTGTTAAAATGATG
>JAQLOM010000007.1:12269377-12283661 GCA_030068315.1 Chrysichthys thysi | reverse complement strand
TACATTTCGATTGTATCTGTTCAGTTTCTCTGGCGTCATGTAAATTCTCATGAGCCACTTGTATTGGAGGAGCCTGACTAAGATTCAATTTAATCTGTAATGTTGGCACTTAGAGATAATAAGCAATCGGATAACATACTCTTTAACCTCAGGGGTTTAATAATGAGCTGATGGAATATTCCAGATGAGTCCAGGTGCAGGACAGGGAAAGACTGCTCTTCTGCCAGATAATACACACGTCATGAAGTGATGATTTAAATGTGTTTGTGAGAGACGATGCTGAACCAATCAGCACATAAAGGAAAGTGTAATGACTGATTTAGAATTCGGCAGCAATGAGAGCCTCTCAGTCAGAAAGATGAACTGTCTGTTTGTTCTTTGGGTTTAAAACTGCATGTCCAAAGAGAGTCTTTCATGTTTATGTTGAGTCACACAGGCTGACAAAAGCCATGATCACTAAGGAACCAGCAGCCACTGAAAAGCATCACCCGGTGTGTCTGGGGAATATGATGGATAATAGTTTGTGCGGGATTTGCTTACTCAACAAATCAAGCTGATGTATTTCATCAGGCTCCATGTGGCTTGAGCTGAAGGTGGAAAGCTACAGTTTGCTGTCATCAGTCACGCAGCTATCAAAAGGAGGCGAGGCAACATAATAAAGCTGCAAATACAAATTACACACGTATAGATTTTCATTTGCACTCCTGAGAAATTTAAGGCATTTTTAATTTGAAAGGTTACATCAGTATTTATTGTGGGAAATGTATATATGTTTGGAGATGGTTTAGGCACCTGCTTAAGTCAAACTGTCAGGCTCCCTGTTCAGATTACACAAGTAATCTGTGTGTAGGTCACATCTCCAAGGTGGCAGATTTTTTCTTCAGCGGAAGTTTGAAAGGTGAAGGGAAAAAAAGCAAGAAATTCAAAAACACTTTGCTATATCTCCTCTAAAAATAATCTCTCTCTATTACTGTATTAATTTAATCTTGTTTCAAACTCAAACTACAAAACAAATTAATTTGACAAACTCCTGTTGGATACTGATTATGATGACAGGTCAGTACTTCTGTACAGGGCCACTGTAGCTGACACTGATAGGGTGTTGGAGAGCATGTGACCTCTTTGTGAGCAGCACTGACCTCATGGAAGATAAAGTTACGTTTGTGTGACTTAAATATTTGGGTTTGTGTATGTATGATTATTTTGTTGTCATTGTGTGTGTACGTGTATATTTTCTTTTTTTGTGTGTGTGTCATTGCTTTCACGTTGTATCTCCTGGTAAAATTTGTGTCATGTGACCTCAACTGAGTTTGGCCTATATAACCTGGAAGTGTTGGCGTCAGACAAAGGCTTGAATGATGAGATGATGAGATGTATGGTTTCTTTTAATGCTTTAAGGTACTCTACTGCTGGTTACAAGGCGTACACGGTAATTGTTTTAAATTAGTTTGTATTTTTTTTTTTATAAAATCTTAGTATGTGCTTGTGTTAGGTTTGTAATGTAACAGGTTTGTTTGTTTGTTTGTTTGTCGTGGTGCTCCATAACCATCATTGATAAAATAAAACAGTTGTGGACATCAGTTTGAGACGTGGACCAGATTTTATTAAACCAGCAGTAGTTACAGCCATTGTGTGTCTTGTCAGGGCCTGGGGACAATATTTTCTTATGGGGTCCCCCTCTGCTTTTCTATGCACCTGATTTGTTGCAACCTGCCATGTTGTTTGCCACGTCCTACTTTTTCATTTGTATGTTTATTATGTACAGCATTTTGTATTCAAACCTGCTTTTTAAATTTGGTTTTAAAGTGGTGGAACAGTTAGTTACTGTTCTCACTTACATTATAGCAGTTACAAACAGTTGGCCCCTCATTGCCCTTCCTTTTTTCTCTCTCGAGTTTTTGAAGTTAATAGGACAAAAACAAACAGGCAAAACACAAAACCAAACAAACAAACAAAAAACACGCAGCGCTGCCACTGGAGACTCCTTCCATAAATTTTAAACAATGCAGAAAACCTCAGCATATCAGTGTTTATACACTTTTACAATCTGTCTAATGTACAAGTTCCTTTGTAAATTATTATAGGAACTGTATGATCGTACTTCTAACCAATCACACTGGAGATTTCAACAGAGTTGTTATTATTATTATTATTATTATTATTATTATTATTATTATTATTATTATTATTATTATTATTAGAAACAGCACTGATTGACTCATTAAACCTTCGGAATGTGCCGTGTTTGCTCCCACAATGCTTTGGGAGCTGGAGGGTGAATCGCAAGTCAGGTGGTGTTTAATACATAGTGAACTACATAGGGTCCAGGGGCCTGTACTGCATGGTGCAGTCATTAGTGCAGGGCCGTAGGGAGTAGGGAGAGATTTGGGATGAAGCCCAGATAAATCCCGAGCAGCCCGGCAGCAGCAGCAGGAGGATCACGGGCAGCTGAAACATAGAGGCGGTTGTCAAACAGAGCTGTTTTGACTTTTAAATAAAAATCTGGAAGGAAACTGCCTGGATGTGAGCGGACTTGTGGAGTGAAACCGCTCAGGTGTGTCACACACGCCACAGGTGCGCATTAAGTGTGTGTGTGTGAGCGCGCGCGCAGAGCGTTTCTTAATGTCTACCATTATTAGCCAAGCATTTCGGCCTGATTTGTTTGTGTTATAATCCTTATTTGATTAACACAGGACGTTCCCCGAATTCGTCTGATTGCTCTGTTGTACAATATTAGATTAGGAATTAAGCTGACATTATGCTTATTTCTCTTTTTATTTATTTATTTGTTTGTTTTAATCGCACGCCTCACCTGTTCGCCATCATCAGTCTTTATATTGTGTATCACGTTAGGTTAGCTCTAGCTTAGCCATCTAACCCGACTAGACCTTGAAGGGTGTTTTGGAGCTTTCACAGTCGTAGTGCTTTGTTTGTTTTGTTTTTTTTAAACAAGAATTTCCGTAAGCTGTTTACCTTTATCAAAAGTTACTGATGCTAATGGCGCTACTTGTTTACGAACGCTAACGCTAGCTAGCCTCGTGTGTAAGAGAGAGAGAGGAGAGTTGGGGATGTTGTTGTCGCTAATTGGATCAGTGCAGGCGGTGGTCACTTTTTGATGACGTATTCGATGCGAAGCAAACAAACTGGTAAGCAAACTGCGTAATTTGTAACTGGCAGGTGTTAGACTAACAATATTCAACAAGTAGGAGAAAGCTAGTTAATGTAATATTTAACAAAGCTTTCTTGTTTAATATTTTTTAATATTCTCTACATCTATATATATATATATGCACTTATGGATATGTTTATTGATTTAATAAGTCTTTAATTGGACATTATGTATTGTAAAGCTGCTTTGCAACAATGTTCTATTGTTAAAAGCGCTATACAAATAAAATAGAATTTGAATATTGAAGACGAAAAATTCTACTTCAGAACTCTAAATATCTGTTTAAAAGTTCATGGTTTCTTTTTCTTTGCTTCTTCTTTTTTGTGTTTTTTTTTCCCCCCTCATTTTGATTTGATAGGTTTTGACATCTGGGAATTGTGTTGACTCATCCTGTACTAGTCTTGAGTTTGTCCAATTAAATCCGCTCTTGCATGTACATGTCCCGCCCACAGGGGTGTGTCTTACTCTACAGTAGCAGCTTGGTGGCAGCAAATGTGGTTTGTGTGCTTTTCTAACCATTGCTTGGTGAATTATAAATTGTTGTTTGTTCATTCATTTGGAGAAGGGTAGAGTTTTGTGGGTGTTGATCGTCATGTGACTGTTTTGAGGTATTTATACACTGTTGGAGCTTCTCCATTGGTATGAGTCAGTGATTTAGTTTAACACACAGACTTGTCCAATACCTCCCAGTGATGATTCTGTAGCTCTGCGTATACTTGACCTTGCCTCAAACTCATATGCCATAACTTCTAAAACACTCAGCGTCTTGTTGTCTAGAATGGCTTCCTGGTTAAAGTTGACAAACATGGGTGTAGGTGGTGGTGAGAAATCCTCAATAGTTGAGAAATGGCTCTCCAATATGCTCTTCACTGTTCTCTATATTTAGCTAGTTCTCTAATCTACTATTCAGTTTGTTTCGCTTCGAGGGGGTGTGCTGTAGCTCATAGGCTCATGTGTTATCAGTCAAGCACTTCATGCTGCCTACAGACATGCTACCTGTCTGATTTTCTGTTTCAAAAGGAAATACAACAGCGTGGCTCCATATTTGTGAAGTCTAAATAAAAAAGATCTCAGTTTTATTTTATATTATAAACAGAGTTCATACAGATGCTCAAAAGGTCTTAAAATATTGAATTTCTAACGTTTAAGAAAACTGGACAAGGTTTAAAATTGAGTAAAAACTCACTTTCTATTAGCATTTCACTAGACTCGAACACTGAATTAAAGAGTCAGTTTTATAGAGTCTTAGCCTTGTAGAATGTGTCTGTGTATTTTTTATGCAGTGGAAAAGCAATAAAAATTTGGTGTAAAATGTGCTTCAAATATACTTTTTTTGTTTCGCATTTCGCTTCATTAAGGCGTTTGTGGACCTTCAGATTCTTCATTTCACAAACATCGTCCCTTGTTTCTCTTAGACCTGAAGTGCTGACTTTTTCCCCTCACATCAGCATTTCTTGGCCTCTCTGTGTGCTGGACCGAGTGGTCACATGGTGCTGATTGCACTTGGCAGTTCTGTGGCTCTGTCTGTATTAACGCGCTTCGCTGCTTTTCCTCCCTTTTTTCCCAGGGCGCCACAGATTTCTCCCACATGAGCTCTCTAACTGGGATTTTTATGAATCTCAGACTCGTGCTCTGTTACTTCAGATACAAGGTGATACAGGAGTAACCTGAAGGTTATTCTTTTTCAGTTAAAACGGAGGTCAGAACAAAACAAATAAAATGATTGTGGTGGAAAAGCCGATTCACTGAAAGGCAAAGGACATGGGACGTGAACATGTTTACAGGAAAAAAGTTAGCCATCAGGAGACAGTGTACATTTTTGGTTAAAATTATGTCTAAAAGGATGTTCTTGTTTGCAGTGTTCATATCTCTGATCATATTTTAAGTCTGAAGGGTTGATTTTCACTTCAGAATGTTCAGAATCATGTCATGTGAAGTGATAAAAGGATTAGAAATGGTCCTTGAGGAGATAATCTGTGTTCTGTTCTGGCACATGTGAAATTGGAGGCGAGGCTATATATTTATTTATCTAGCTATCTATCTATTTATTTATTTATTTTAAATTTTATTTGAAAATTTATTTAAAAATCTGTGATTTTTGATCCACATATCTTTGGTCTATTTGCTGTCGTCTCAAGAGTGGAAAAATGGGGATCCAAAATGGTGGTCACGTCTCTAATTTGCAAATAAATATATATTGCTTTTAAATATTTTGAATATTACTTTTGAATTTTGTATTGCTCTGAAAGGTCACATGACCACAAATGCAAACTGCGACGTTGATGTTCCAGGCAGTGTGACACTTTGCATATCAACGTGAGTTAGGATGTCACATTCATAACGCTGGTGATATTTGTGCGTTTAAGATGGAGTGTCTTGCGGAAATCCACCATTAAGATTAGAATTATCTGATTTCCTCAGTGTTTATGGAAGGAGTCTCCAGTGTCAGAACTAGAAAGGTAAAACTGTTTTTTTGACAAAGTTCAGGATGAGAATTTTCGCTTTTGGGGTTTCTCAGTGCTGTGATGGCGTGTGTGTGTTAATTTCAAGAGAGAAGAATAAAGAGACTGTTGAGGGATGGCTTATAGCTCCTCTAACATAACTGCAAACATTAACTGTAACTGCTAAGGGATCAGAAGTATGCATTGTTCTTAAATAATTATTAAATATTAAATAATTTTATGATTTTGGCAACTTTCTATTATATAAGTGGAATAAAGCACTTGAGGGTGTGCAGTTATTGGGAAAAGTATCTTCAGAATAAGTCACCCTGCCTCATCACACCACTCGACTGCACGCTGGTTTCCTCTAACAGCAACACAGAGCATTTTATTCTTTCTGTATAGAGACCTAGATTTTTTGGATGTTGAACTTTCCTCTTTACTGTGAAACTTCACATATATTCAGTGTGATATGTACAGTGGTACCTTGACATACGACATGAATTCGTTCCTGGAGCAAGGTCGTATATCAAAAGTGTCGTAAGATAAATCGAATTTCCTCATTACAATGAGTGGAATTACTAATCATTTGTTCCAAACCCCCAACAGAACACACCAATTTATTTTGTTGCGTGTTTTTAGATAAGAGAAATGTACTATATAAATAACAAATAATGTATAAAACAATAAAAGTGAATGTAAAGAGAAAAACTGGTTTTATTAAGTGTACTTTACCTTGAGGATCAAAAGACGCGATGATGGAGGCGGAGCAGTGAGGTGTGGGACGGACGTTAGTGGTGGGAGGAGGAAGAGATTGTCGGAGGAGGTTTGTTTACGTTACGTACGTCGCCCTCTATCGCCAACTCAACACTTGCTATACGCTTACTGAACATTGCTAAATTTATTCTACACTTTACGTATTGCTAAACTTATGCTACACTTTAAGCGTTAAATTTAACTTGATGGTAGAATTGAAGGCAGACTGTGACATGGGAATGCGTAATGGCGGCGGGCTGCATGAAACGTGATGAAATCACCAATATCGTATCACAAAAATCTGTCGTATCCCAAAGCAAAAAATAGCCCGGCATCAACCTCATATCTCGGAAATGATGTAACCTGGGTCGGTTGTAAGTCAAGGTACCACTGTATGTATATATTTTTTTTTTAACCCTGCATATTTAGCATTACCTCACTGATGGGGTGGCGCAGCACATGTTTTACTTTATAAAGGTTACACATCTAAAGTGTGCTTTTATAGCGAGTTATTTTGTCTCAGTAATGTTATGATCTGTAGTAATATTCAACGCACGGTATCAGGAGTTTTTAAGCAGTCTAAAGCTTCATCCCACCGTGACTGCTTTTAATCCTGACAGTGTCGCAAGAGGTTGGAAGAGATATGGCGGCTTTACATGACTCGGAGAAAGTGTGTGTCATGAACGTTATCCTCCTGAGAGTAGCTGAAGTGTGTAATAAGGAGAAAAGAAATGTTACCATGACTGGAAGCATCACGTACAGTATCATTATTTTTTTTTTAACTATTATAGCATGCATTAGTGGATGTTTTTTTTGGGGTGGAGGTTTTTTTTTTTGGTACATGTGGTAAATTCTGATGGACATGTTATGATATGTAGAATCACAGTTCTGTTTTTCTCATATGGATCATGTCTTGTGCCATCAAGCTGGTTTTGGAAAAAAAGGAAACCAACCATTAACTGTTGTTTTGTTCCCATTTTCTGTTATTTCCTGTTTAACTTTGCAGACTGTGCTGTTAACGTTCACAAAAGCTGTAAGAGTCTTCTGCCGGAGTGTAGCAACAGTAAGAACAAGGTAAGATTTTTACCCATCCTAATGGACCTCAGGGATCAGAAACAAGTTATTTTTCATTCGGTTTTGTTCTGAGCCCAAATTATTATTATTTTTTTTCTCTCCATGGTTCTGTTCCAGCGTTCCACGTCTCCGTCTTTTCGATAGAATGAAATAAAAGAACAGTTAATAATGCTGTCTATGTATGATCATCTGTTTTGCTTACAGGAAGTCCAGGGTATAAATAAAACCGAGCACCACATTAATCTGGAAATGTGTATTTATGTTTAATATTTTCAGGCATCAGTGTACTTCACTGCGCATCTTTGAAAACTTGGCGGTAGTAGCTGTCCAACATCAGATCTTTTTTAGCCAGCTGTGCAGAAAGTGACACATTTTAAACTGGAATTTAGGCTTGTTGAGAACATTTAGGTTTACTCTATACTTCTAATTTAACATTATTAACCAGCACTTTTTTCCAGATTCTTTTCAGCTTCATTAGTTTTTGTTCTCTGAAGTTTCTAATCCACGATTGACCAATCACAAGCCATGCCCACACATCCTTGAGACTTGATTGGTTCAGTGAAGAGTTTCTAGCTAGGTGAAGAGTTTGGCATGCTTGATTGGTTTGCTTATCGTCGTGTCATCAGCGCTCAGTGGGATGCTCTGGTTTGAAAATGATAAACCATCATAAATTACTCAACGTAGGTCTTAATCGAAGGTGGGTTTTCTCTCTCTCTCTCTCTCTCTCTCTCTCTCTCTACAGAGTAAAGATTTTGCCCAGAAGAACCAAGCGGCTGCTCAGCCCTGTAGTCAAAGTGAGTTCAAAACTGTTTCTGTCAGCACTGAGTATCGTCGGCTCATTCTAAAGCACTACTGTGAAGACTGTTGCAGATGTGTTTTCTAACGAAGCAGGTCAAAGTTTTTGCGGCTGCTCTAGATGATTTAAAACTCCTTGAAATGGTACTGTTTTCCATGAGATGTTTAACATTTGTGGAAGGAATCTCCATTGTTTGCACTTAGGTTTAGAGATCAGGCTATAACGTTTTCCTAGGTTAAGGACAGAGGAGTTTTGCTTTGCTGGAACAGTTTTTGCTGATGTTTCACAGCTTCAGCTGTAATTATGAACTGCTGAAAGAAAAGTGCAGTATATCTGTCTTTGGCAAATCACTGTGTAGTAGGTAATTCATCAAGTTTGGGGCTGTAGCAGTAACACCAGGATATCACAAGTTACAGTGGAACCTGGGATTGGGAGCATAATTCGTTCTGGAGACGTGCTTGTAATCCAAAGCACTCGTATATCAAAGCGGATTTCCCCATGAGAAATAACAGAATCTCAGATAATTCGTTTCACAACCCACAAATATTTATATACGAGTGATTTTAATACAAAATATGAAGTAAAAATACATAAAACAAAATAACCTGCACTTTACCTTTAAAAAGAATCATTTCTTTTCACATTTGTATACATACCGGTATGTTCTTTTCATGCGACTTTAACAAGGAAACTATCCAATGATGGCTGATTTTGCGTCCTTTCGAGTATTTAGCGGAGATGCAACATTGCATCGTCAAACAGATTCATCGCTCGCACTGCTACAGCCTTATTTGGGTGGTGCTTTTCTATAAAGTACAACAGTATATGCTAGCACGGACGTTGACCATACGAGTGAGCCACAATCACGCAGTGAGTGAGCGAGAAAAGTTGTGATCATCTGAGGCTCGGTAGACGCAAGACTACTACTACTTGTTTCGCAAGACCTCGCTCGTCCATCAGATCAGCAAATTTCATGCTCGTCTTGCAAAACACTCGCAGACCAAGTTGCTCGCAATCCAAGGCTACACTGTATTTTACTATACCAGCATGACCTCAAAAGAAACGGTTTTACTGGCGCGCATGCTTCTTACGTAAATGTTAAATATTCCTCTCCTTCCAACATTACTAATGAATTATAGTGCTTTCATTTTTAAACCTCTAACATTTGCACTTATGAAGGTAAATTAATTGGAACCTGTTTTTATTTTGCACTGTTTGTTTATTGAAAATCGTTTATCGTTTCCCCACATAATCTTTATTTCTTTCCTTCAATTGTAACAGTTGTGGTTTTATTCTGCAGTGAGGCTGAGGTTACAGGACGGTCTTAAAACTCACTCTCACTCCTTATCTTCTGCTTTTTCCACTCTTTGTGCCTTCACATGGATGAATTCGAGCTGCCTGGGTTTCAGTCCTCTCCTGTGAGCTGGAATCCCCTGACAGCGAATTAAACCTGCTGCGCTGGAGCAGGGACGCTAATTAAAATCAAAATGTGATCATGAAAATGGGATTCTTAACCTGACATTCGGCATCGTCGAGGAAATTCGGCACAGCTCATGATGCTTGTTGAATTCTTGGAACTTTTGTAAGCAAAAAAGTGATAATGTTAATATAACAATGTTAAATCAATATGTGAATCAAGGCCTCATGGGCAAAATGCACCCAAACTTTCATGCTCTTTCTGTATGCATTTTCACCCAGACTGCACATTTAACCCAGTCTGTATCACTACGCATCACTTATGCTCCATCTTCGACCTCCATTGGGTGATGGACGGACAGGATTGCTTCCATGTTAGCAAGAAGCTAGCCAGCTAACTGATTTGATTTGAAATGATGTATTTTTAATTTGACAAACAAATAAGTCTATATGTTGATTGGTCTAAAGCTAATACTTGTGTATACAGTATAATTCATTTAAAAGTAAAGATGGGGGTTTTTTTTTTCTTTATTTTTTTTATTTTTATTAAATCATTGCTGAACTCAGAGCTACAGATTGAGGAGACCGTCCCAGCTTTCCTTTTTTTTGTTTTTTGTCTTTTGTTTTTGTGTTTATTTTTGCCTCATCCAAGCTCCAAAATTCTGGGGTACAGCATCAATACTGAGTATTAATTCTCGATCAGATAGTAAACACGTCTCGGCTTGATGGAGGTGATTATATTCTGGGATGACAAGCTTTATAACTTTGAGGACATTCAGTTATAGGAAAATAATTATGAACGGTGGGATGTGATTTTCCCTAAAACTGCACAGCCCAAAATGTTTTTCATTTTGTACCACACAAAATCTTTGGTCTTTGGCTCACCGTTGCTGCTTAGAGAAGCATGTATGGGTGTGTATTTGCGAAGCTGATTAAACCTCTGCAGAGACTTAATGAGATCTAATTATACATTTCCAGTTACTCTTAATCTCAGCACAGACTGTGCGCTTAATGACCTGTCGCATCGAAACCCCCTCCCAAAAGCAGCAGAAGCAAAAAGTGGGCATGTCTTCAGAATTTGCTCGCCTCTTTATCAAGCATGTCAGTCCTGTGATTCTTCCACATCGTCTGAGAAAACGTGTGAGAGAAGATGGGCCTGGTGATGCGCAGGAAGCATAAAGCTCGGAAAAAGGTTGCGTCTGCGTCATTGGGGTTTCTCCTTCAGTGTCATCGCCTCAGCTGGCATCTCCGGAACTCGTGGCTCCTCCGTTCCTCCCGTTCTTATTTGTCTCGTATCTCCGCAGCCTCAAGGGAACCGTGCCTCGCCTCCGATGGAGCCATCCGCCTGGCTACAGGCATGACCGTCCTGCCCCGAGGAGCCAGCGGGCAGCCAAACGCTCACACCACCAACCTCCCGCTCAGCCACACCAGCAGCTCCAGGTCAGTGATAGTGACGGGATGAGGTGATACTTGTACAGATAGAACATGGATTCCTTTCGGACCTTTCGGCTCTGTTGTGTTTCAGCTCTATTGCAGGGGAGATGGACGAGGTAGACGGGTTCAGAATCAAACGCCACAATGATGACACCGTCTCCATCGCACCGTCTGTGGCCGAGTCTGTCATCGTGGAAGGTGAGGGCATGTGTGTGTTTCTGTTTAGTAAATGTTGTGTGTCCAGATGTTTCCCAGCGTTTATTCAATGAGGCATTTCTATTGTATGAGGGCTTTTTTTTTTTTTTTTTTCTCCTCCAGTCAGCGTCAGTTCGAACTATGGAGTGAAATTTGGATTTTAACCAATGTAGTGCTACAGTGACTACAAACTGCTGTTTAGCTTATGGACATGCACTACAGAACATTTATTTTATGAAGCTATTACAGTCCTACGCATAAGTCCTGCTCTGTGTGTGCTGTTAGTGGCCGTGATGAAAGGTCTTGATTAGTATGACTGTGTTTTGGATGCAGCAGAGCTGTGGTCTTTTGTGTAATTTGCTGAACAGAAACGCTAAACTGAAGGCTAAAAAAAAATTCAGGATAATATTCTGACTGTTTTAATTATTATTAAATGTTTCACAAATCGTGTGTGTGTGTGTGTGTGTGTGCGCGCAGATGCCTACTACAACAATGTGCGAGCAGAGCTGGACTCGATGGCTCAGGACTTCGAGGTGGAGTCATGGAGTTTGGCCGTAGATCAGAATTTCTTAAAGAAACATTCCAAAGAAGTGATTAAGAGACAGGATGTGATATACGGTGCGTTTGTGTGTTAACCACACTGTTCCCTATCTCACCTGCACACCCCGCCTGCCACACCTTTCACACTGATTTGTGCTGCACAGTTTCAAAGGGTGCTATCTCTTGCCAGCAGGAAGTGATGTCGTGGCTGCTGAACCCACTTGTATGTAATCATGAGTTTTTATTAAGGAAATGGTGAAAAATGGCAATGAATCTATTACATAAATATTCTCTCTAACACGAATTTTATTTTTATTGTTTATTTTTGTTAACTAGTATACATTACAGTGAGCTCTGATTGGTCTGTGAAAAACAGTAAACTGAAACAGTGACTTGCAGATTTAACACAATGATCTGATCTTATCTGGTGCACTGATTAACCAAGAAGATCCCCATGTAGGGCCTGTAAATAAATAAACCGCATTGTTGTACTCTCTATCCCTCTCTTTCTCTCTCACACATGTGCACGCGTACACACTCCACTCCACTAGAGGGCACTAGTCACATAAGAAAAGGTTTTTGCACTATCGGTGCACCACAGTGGGTAGTGTATCCATTCTGTGCTAAGAAACAATGCCTTGCTTGATTTGTTGTAATTCAGACTTCTTACTATTGTAAAGAGAGTATTTGCATGTTTTATGAACTCCTTGTTTTTAGCCATGTGACCTTCGTTGTCCTCAGATACAGGATAAGCTTGTGTGATTCTCTGTAAAATAATTTGGGAGGGATATGAGTTTCTTTTTTTTTTTTTTTTTTAAGTTTTAATTGCACTTTCATTTACAACTGAAAAATTAGTTTAATAATTGTAATCAATATTTTTACACAAAAATATTGAGGAGGGGAATATAAAAATATAGTGCAATTTTAGCATGTTAATATTTAGTTAATGTATAAAATGTAAATAATATAATGCAGTTTTAAAGATATGGTACAAAATCTTAACATTTTGAAATTTTAAAGACAAAAAGTTGCCGTTCAAATTTTATAATGTTTAAAAATTCAGCCATTTTAACAGCATTTGAAATACTCTGACTAACCAAAAACAAAAGTCGGTATAGTTCCGATTCTTGAATTTATCAAAAGCAAAAAAATCCCAACAACTATGATCTACTTTTAGTAGATTTTACATATAGTACAAATTCATTTAACTAATTTTAAATATTTTTCACATTTTGCATATTGAATATAAAAATTCTTACAAATTCAAAGGTTCAGTGCAAAGTTTTAACCTTTAGTTAGATTATTAGATTATTTTTGTTCCAGAAAAATAGACTCTAACATAACTTATCACAATGCTGATTTAAAGTGATCACATCACCCAGCCCTTTTTACAACACAGCAATCCTTTGCATTTCTCTTGTTTAAGAGTTAATCTTTTTCTGAGCTGTTATTTTTTTTCATATTGACTTTTGGTTATTTGCGTTTGGGTCCTGTTTGGAAAGCCACATCTGTCTTCATTTGTCTGTTTGTCCATGTGAATTATATAGAAATTGTTTGTTTTAGAGCTGATCCAGACAGAGATGCACCACGTGCGCACGCTGAAGATCATGCTGCTAGTGTACGTGCACGAACTGCGTGAGACGCTGCAGCTGGACGAGCGCAGACTGGACTGTTTATTCCCGCAGTTGGAAAGTCTGCTGAAGCTGCACTGGTATTTCCTGTCCTGCCTCCGCGAGCGACGCCAGGAGACGCTAGTGCCGGGGAGCGAGCGCAACTACGTCATCCACAGAGTGGCAGATATCCTCAATTACCAGGTATTTCTGCAAGTTTACACAGGGGGAAATCTGGATGTCCTTTAAAAATCATTTATATCCCTGTGCTGTTGAGATCTAGAGTCAGATTGAGTAGAACCTGCTGCTGTTTTTATAGTTTCGCTACAGATCACAGCTTTATATAAATGTGCTTTTTGTCGTACTTTTGATAAAGTGTGTTATTCACAAGTACCTCTGATGCGCCCCACAAAAGTATTAACAGTATGGTGACATTTTCTGTAAGAAGGTGTTTAACATTTATGTAAGGAGTCTCCGATGTCAGTGCTTTGTAACGGTAAGAAATAAAGCTGTAACTTTGGGAGAGAGGAAAAAAAACAAAGGTTGCTGAGGTGATTGTGTATAGCCGTCACTGATGATAACAGGCACTAACTTGGTTCATTGAAGTTCCACAGCTTTAAATGCAACTATAAACTTATTAACATATGATAAAAATGTATCTGCAAATTGCTTTGGTATAAGAGGAATTTGTAGTGAAAGTAACTCGTCACACCAACATGTCTTTTGACTTTTTCTATTCGTGTGACACGGAGTGCTTTTTGATTTACTGAGAAGACCCCCCCTTTGTGTGTGTGTGTGTGTGTGTGTGTGTGTGTGTGTGTGTGTGTGTGTGTGTGTGTGTGTGTGTGTGTGT
>JAQLOM010000007.1:12252504-12263405 GCA_030068315.1 Chrysichthys thysi | reverse complement strand
GTCGCTGCGTGCGTGCGTGTGTGTCGCTGCGTGCGTGCGTGTGTGTCGCTGCGTGCGTGCGTGTGTGTCGCTGCGTGCGTGTGTGTCGCTGCCTGCGTGCGTGTGTGTCGCTGCCTGCGTGCGTGTGTGTCGCTGCCTGCGTGTATTGTGGTGTTATCTTGTTTGCAGGATTTACAGTCCGACTGAGTGAATTGTGAAACGCATTGTGTTTAGGAAATGCAGATTTATGATAAAGGTTATCTTTGTTAATTTGCGGAAGCAGTTAATGAAACTTTCACAGATGTTTGTGCTGCTCAGTAGTCATGGCATTTAAAGAAATGCTCACAAACGTAGAAACTTCACCAGAATCATCTTGTTACAGAGAATTATTTATTAGGTGTTTTTATTCACCACACACACACTTCTGTGTGAGTTTCCTTATTTGTTTACTTGGCCTCCACCTTATTAGTAAACATGAGTGAATTAGTTAACATGAGGGGTTTACAGAGCTGTAGCTGAAGCAGGTGTGGTGTCAGTGAAGGAGGCATGGGCTCTGCTGCCAATACCTGTAAAATGGGCGTAGTGTCCGTCAGCTTCATCAAAGGTGGGACGTGGCCTGTTCCATTGAACATGGTTCCTCTGAGCGTCAGTTCTGTTGCTGGTGGGCGTGTCCTCTGAGCATGAGTCCCAAGAATGTAGGTGTGGCTTCTGTGTCAGTTTCCCAGGAAATTTATATTTGCATATTGGTCTTGTTAGACCTGGGTGTGGCCTGTTCACATCAGTCCTGCAGCTTTGTCACACGCATAATGAGTTCCAGTGAAGAAGGCATGGCGTTTGAGCCTCAATCCCAGCGACACTGATGGAGGCATGGCCTCTGTACTTGTCCTCAGTTTCCCACTAAATGTGTGTCTGCGTATTTGTCCCCTTGAAGGTGAGCGATGCCTCTAACTCTTCTGACTTAACAATGCGTCAAGTTGTATCCCCCTGTAACAGCTGTAAATCAGATAGCAGTGACTCATTTCTGCCATGATGACATGTGCTGTGTTCCAATATCCATACTTTCTGTACTCACTATGCTTAGTTTGAGTACGTGGCGAAAATAAGTGTACCGAAAGGACCCGGATGATGCCCTCATAACGGGCAAATCTTGGAGTGTGGAACAATGTACACTTTTTGCACTCAACGGCCGCCATCTTAGCTACGTGGCAGAAGAGGCGGACCCAACTCGGCTCAAAAAATAAAAGAAAAATGGCTGCCGGAACTGATTTTCCACACAGCCTGCATTAGTGGTGTCATTTTGCAAGCTAGAAATCTGTGAAGGGTTAATCTGTTCGCTGTTCATAGTCGGGGATGATTTTTGACGGGATGACGAGCCGCGTCGGCAGTCGTGATCGTAATTTCCGGTAAGGGCACCATGGAGCAGACGATCTGGAACAACACTTACCTACTGAGATCTGTTCACTTGGTAAGTGCAGACTGTCTACTATGTGTAAGTGTACTCATGAAAGTATGGATATTGGAACACAGCCACGATCTAATTTCTGCCTTACACCTCTCATATAAACACCTCTCTCTGTTTATACTCCCAACGCTCACCTTCATGTTTCTTTTCTCCTCCTATAAATAAATATGATTGTACGATTCTTCATGATTCCAGGTTATTACTGTCTCTCTGGTGTAGTTTAATTTTCTTGAGGTCCCCCCCCCAATACAACACTCATCTCAGCGTGAAAACCTGCTGTTACTTTGTTTCTAAGGAATCTGTTTTGCTCATGTTGAGTCCTGGTTTCTGTGCAAGAGCTGAAAAAACCTCTAAGGTAAGTATTCATCACCAGGGTTTAAGAGGTGGCTGCTCAAAGGGAACTCCGCTGTTTGTGGCCAGAGGGCTTGGAATAAGTTTGTAGAAGGAATTCGGTAAAGTGTGAGCACTGGAAGAACGGCAGCATGTAATTTTCTTGCCAGAAACCTCTTGTTACTGGTTCGCAGCCAGCTATAATTGTTTGGGTGATGTCAGTCAAATGTTTTCGCCCTTCCCCTTTTTTCTCGTCTTGTCTTTTTCCCCCTGTGGAAAGTGCATGTGTACACAACGGCACTTTGAGAGAGTGGGGAAACAATGAAGCATCTGTGTGAAGAGTGACTGGAGGGTTGGGAAAGCTGGCTGCGCTCTGCAAAAGCGGACTCTCCCCGAGGCAGATTGCGGAATGTGCAAGCTTTGAAGCATTTCTCTGTTTTCCTTAGTTTAATAGAGGAGATTTGGTCACAGTGAGGCAGCCGGAGGAACCACTGCTGCTGGGAACATCTGCTTCCACAGAGAAACAAAAGATCAATCATATGATTGTGATATTTATAAGCATGCCAAAGTCTGAGTCATGCATCTGCAACAGGATGTCTTTGAAGTCATGGTGAAATGATGATTTGGGAAAAATAATTGATAGGCAGTATGTTGATGTTATCAGGTTAAACTTTACATTTAATAAAGTAGGTGCCATGTTTACAAAATGAGTGGATTTTTGTGCTGGTATCAATCAGGAGTGTCCCAGATGTTCACACTGGTTGTTGGGTCTCATGCTCAAGTTTTAGACGAGGGATTTACGAAGCACAGAGCAGTATCGGTGTGCACTAATGAACACAAAGTGCCATGAATTAAATCAAGAAAGGTGTAGGCGCTGGTGCAGGAAGTCGGCGTCCCTCAGTGCTCACAGCAGGGAAGTGTACACGTACATGTGCAACAGTTTCTCGGCACACTCACGTCCCTGCTCCACGCTCGCCAATGTCTTTGTGTGCGCACAAATCACGACACCTTTTTAATGTCCTCTTGTGCCGATACTGCTCTGTTTGCTCATGTCAGCAGTCCTCGTGCTTTCTGTTAAACAAGCTGTTTAAATGCCATGAAGAGGTTTGATCAGGTTTATTGTGTTGTAGGAAGATGGCGTGTTTCCTCCTTGTGAGATTTTTCACAGAGCACAGCTTGCAGGCTGCCTTGCTTTGATTACCATCATTAATCATGAAATATGTGTCAGTCTAATTTCATATCTGTTCATTAGTATGGCATTTTATACGTGTATTGATTTAAACACGTTTGAAATGTTAAAGGTTTGAGAAAAATGGATGCAAACCAAAGGGTTTTTTTTTTTGTTATTGTTTTCTCCTTTCCCTCTCCGTGAGAGCTCAACGATTCATGAGCAAATCACAAGACTAATAACTGATAACAGGCTATAGGGTTAATAGCTGGAATTTGAATGTACAACTAATCAGGAATGTGTTTTAGAAGCTTTGTTGAATCTATACACACATGCTTGCGTGGGCGCACACACGGGTTTTTCCTGTGCATGTCTGGAAATGAAAGCTCTTCCCCCATCCCTCACCCACGAGACCCGTCAGATGCTTAGTTTCTCCAGCTGCGTTTGATCATTTTATCCACAGCTCTGTCTGATCTCATCCATGTGCACATGTGTGTTGCTTGGTTCTTTTCCCACTCAGCAGGAAGTGGAGCACATGTGTTTCATTTGCCTCATACTCGTGTGGCCCAGATTCACACGCTCGTACACTGTATTTCCTTAACCAGGTCATGATCTTTCAGCTGTCGCCTTTAGTCTTGTGACTGGACAAAGTCATGACCGGAAATGCCTTTCCTGATCCCCTCGGGTTTGTGCTCTGCTTGTGGTGTGACATTTTGTTTGCCGTGGTTTAATCAGGTCCTGCCTGTCTCTTGCTCAGAAATCCCACATCAGACATGCTGATGCGCCCACACATACCTCGCACACGGCACTGTTCTTCCTTTTAGTTTTTTTTTTTTTGTTTTCACTGTGATGGTTTCTCTTTCAGAAGAAATGATTCACACAATCCGATAACCAACAAATCCTTGATATGGTGAAAATTTGTGTAAGGAGAGCTTGATTTCACGATTATGGCAGGAGACTCCTGGTGGCTCAAGGTTGCTTTACAGTTGCAGAAAACAAGCAAGCAGGAAAAAATGCACAAAGCAAAACAAAGGTCTGAGGACAGGAACTTGCTTGACAGATGTTCCATGACATTAAATGTAAAATTAACAGGCAAAATGTGTGCCCTATCAGTCTTTCAGAAACAAACGACATTTTAATAAGTAGAAAAACTTTTCATCTTTACAGATTTGAGATTATAAGAGGAGCGAAACTGTGGGAATGTGCTGTTTATAGGAAAATGATCAACTTCAGGAGCTCCACTTTGTCACATCGTGCCATCGTGGAACATTTTCTTACAGCAACACAACAGCCTTACTTAACTGTAACTCTGGGATTGTGTTCTCAGCTACCATTTACATTCAATATTTATTTATTTTTATTCCCCAGCTCTCCATGTCCTCCAGTTTTAATGGTGACATTTCGAGACACTCAGGAACAGATTTGGCCCTTCAGTCCCTCTCTCAGCTCCGCTCCGCCGCCTCCTTATCTACCGCTGATCACTCTGAGAGGATGGACATACCACCACGCCGGGAGAGCAGCACCACCCTACCTGCCAAATCCGAGGTGCCCATTCACCTAGTCAGCACCACCAACCAGCTGCACAAACAGGGCGGAGTCCAGCAGCAGATCCCCACCAAGCTGGCTACGCTGAAGTGCAAGGACAAGAGCAGCAAAAACAAAAGCTCAAATCGCACAGACAGTTCAGGTATAGTTTCTAACCACACACATGCACGCTGCATGGACAGACGTTTTATAGCGCTTCTCAACCATGATATGAGTAGAGTGTGTGTGTTCCCCATCACGTATCTCGCCACATTAAAGTAGTAGTTGGTCTTTCCCTGGAGTTTAACACATGGTTATTTGATATTGATAAAATACTCAAAATTCAAATGAGAGATTTTAAAATGAAACCTGGCATCTCTCGTTTGAGGTTAAAATATTTGCATCTATGATGCATTTCTCTCTCTCATAGTAAAAATGTAAAAGCACAAGACACAGAGCATGCATCCAAACAGAAACTGTGCCAATACATACATTTTTAGTGGAATTAAATTGGTCCAAGCATTCATTCTCTCCATGCATCTAAGTACAGCCAAGGGTGCCAATACTTATTGTTTATGCACGTTAAAGTGGAGCGAAACTTCACTCTGCCCAAATATCCTATTTAGGGCTCTAACATAGTGAACAGGAAACCATTTGGGATTTGTTCCAGTGCGTTTTACCTTGGTGAAAAGGTCAGAAATGTAAGATCGAGGTAAACGGAAATGTGTACCTTCCAGTGGAAAAGTGCTAGTATTCAGACCAAAAGCAGCTCTCTAATGTGTGTCAGAGTTTACTTCCTGATCTAACAGCCCTGCTCCTCCATATTCAGACCTTACGTGTGGTCGGGTACCAATCTGACCACACCCTCATTTTTTTCCCTGTTACGTTTGTGTATCAAGTGAGAGCATGTGTGTGCGCGCGTGTTTATGTAAATAAGGCAGTGAACCTGAACTGAGATGAATTTGATTTTGCAGCTTCCATAGACATGAAGCAGATGCTCTCCCTGAAACTGTCGTCCCGAGAAACAGAGAGTTCTGCAAAAGGTCGTCGCTCCATCAGTCCTCATCAGCAGCCTCAAGTTGCCCCACCTCCGACTACAGGTGAGATATTCACAATCGTCGTGGTACCCACTTCAGCTCTTAAGAGAATGACATCAGGTGTCATTTATACTGCAGTGCTGGTCTGTTCTTGATTCTGGTTGTTCAGAAGAATATATTTAAACTGCAGATCACAGGTTTACATTAATGTACGCGATCTAATTATTATTTTTTTCTGCAGTAACACTCCAGAATCAACCGAATTTGCAAATTGTATAATCAGTGATACAAAAGGATCTGTTCGGAGTTTGTGTAACATTTTATGGAAGGAGTCTCTGATGTCATCACTTGTAACAATCAGAGCGGAAAGCTTTAAAGTTTTTAAGGACAGAGGAGATTACTCTTTGCTTCTTCTCTGTAACATGCCAAGCTGGGTATTTTTTAGCTTTATAAACTTAGAGAGAGACAAAAGAGAGGCTGGTGAGGAAACGACAGCTTATTGCTGCTACAGTGTAACTGAGAGCAGTAACTGACTTGTTTCGTGAACGTTCCACCAAATGGTTAAAAACTTTGGTGTGATGCAATAAATCACCGACCTTCTGTTCTAGGAAATCATCTTTGCTGTTGTAACAGTAACTCAGCACACACCAACCCATCATTGATTAGTTTCCTTACCCAGTGTAAACAGTCTAAATATGTGTGTGTGTTTGTGTGTGTTAGATCCCCACCTCCCTGGAGATAAATACACCCCTGAGCCTCTAAAAGCACAGAACCAGAGCCTGCTGCCATCCTACCCTCTCCCTGACGACAAAGACAAGGAGGACGTCATCTTTTTCTGAACGTCTCAGTGCATGCTGGGATACATCTTGTGCCTCAGTGTATGCTGGGATGTGCCGCACAGAAGACGAAGGCAACAAGAGTTTCTACCTTTGTAGTTCCCTGGAGGAAATAAAATCTTTCACTTTAAGGTTCCCTTTTAATTAATGCCAATAGCTTTTTCTTACTTTTTAATAGAAGAACTGGATAAAAGAAGAGGAGAAAGAAGTTTTTTAAAGGAGAAATGAAATCTCTGAAGGACATTTGGGACAATCCAATGGCCAGCAGGCACATGAAGAGGAGCACGAGTTGACATGAAATGAAGGTGGTGACATGCATGAAGGATGTGACAAGGAAATGAAGGTGGTTACATGAACAGGGATGAGCTGTAAAAGTTCACGGAAGAATTTCTGTTGCGTCGCAGATCAGAACCGAAAAAGCAGACAGAAAAAATGCACAAATGTTGAGATGAGTGAGGTGCTGTTTTGTTTGTAAAGGAAAGCTGTTTATCACTCTCCGAACTCATTTCGCTGTTGGGCTGAAAATTAATGGCTCATCTTGGACTGATTGTCACGTTTATTAATTTTTGACTCCACAACATAAAGCGCTCGTCCTATTAGACTATATAAAACAATGAAATCCAAGATGGCCGAAAACCTGCCATGGAATTTTCCTCAAATCTTTCTACTATCAAATAAAATAGATTTATTGGTAATAATTAGGGATGCATCGAGCAAATAAGTCCCGAACTGATATCAGATTTGTTTCATTTTCCAAATTAATCTGTTGATTGGTTTGAGTTCCTTTCTATTATTATGATTTCCATCATGAACTTAATGTTAGCAAAATAGTGCTAATTCTGACAGGACTTTTAACATCTTTTGAAACAAAACATCAGCCGATAATCAGAGCTCTTAGTATCGACAATGTGTTTGCCTGAGTTAAACTAGCATAATCTTTATAAAGATGCTACAACTGAGTGGATTTTAACATAAAGGCTGGAACACAGTACTGCCCTTCAGGACATGTTACATTTGTGAGCGTCCTCTTCTGCTTCCCTCCATGCTGAACAGATCAAACAAGCAAAGATCAAACTTCTGCCTCTCTGTGCTTTAATGATGAATGCACTGAGGGTGAGCTCATTAAACACACAACGCACGCTGACGAGTGCAGATCAAGACTGCGCAATCTGAAACAATACTGTGTGTTTGCACTCGTTATTTTACATCTACATTTAAGCTTTTCACCCCTTTTTTTTTTTAGTAATATTTCCTTCTCAAGCTACTGTTGGATCAAGCAGGAGATTCCAAGTGCACAAAGCTATTTTTTTTTTTTTTTTTAAGTATTTATTTATTTTAATTTGTGATGCAAAGCATCACAACTCAGCTTGACTAGAGAAGGACATGCTGTAGAAAATTTAAATACAATATGAACACCCATTGAAGGAGTGATGAGATCAGGAAGTAACAGACACTGAAGGTAGTGCTGAAAAATTCAGGACATGAAGGATGGTGTATTACTTCCTGGTGATTTTTTTTTTTTTTTTTAAATATGATTACACACACCATGGCTATGAGGTAGAGCGCAGGTCGTCCACTGGTGCAGTCACGGCAAAATATTGAACTGAGCACTTGATGTATGTATTTAAAGAAGAAGGAGAAAAAAACCTGCCCATAAATCAACAGGTTTCATAACATGAAAAATTGCAGGTACTCTGCAACCAATTTAAAAAAAAAAAAGGCAAAACAATTAAATCATATAAATGTAGTGCCTGCTAACCAATCAGGAGCGAGTATTTTGTTGCGAGTAGAAACTTGCATTGCCACGATACTGTTGTTGCTATGGCTGCATCTGTCTTAATTTGTAGCATTTCCGTGCTTTTCTGTGCAATCTGATTGTAGTGTAATTGCATGTAAGCACATTTCGTTGTCTAACAGTGAAGCATATATGGTCGTCATGGTTACATTCCAACACATTTAAGCACTGATTTTGGAACTGATCTGTGTTTTAAAAATAAAAAAAACCAACACACACCTGTTAGCCAATCAGGACCGAGTGTTTGTGGCCATGGTGCAGGATGTGCAAATTCATGTATCGCAATCATTATGCATTTTTTTTTTTTTCTGCACACTCCATGTGAATCCAAGACTCGGATGAATCTTGCATAATAGTAAATTCAAACATTTCCACTCATGCTAACAGACTCCCCGTATTTTGAAGGAGTTTTGTATATTTACTGTTTGAACTGCTGCAGAGTGCAGGGTCTGCATGTACGAATAAGAGGTTTTACTGTGTAAATATTGTACATAAGATGTAGATTTCATGCTACGATGTCTTACATGACGTCCAACAGACCTTAGTGCACATTTTTGGAGTAAGGGAATGTGATCCTTAGCCGAGGAAAGAAAACAAAATGAAAAAATGTAATTATTCCTAGGCTGTCCATCATTTTTCTGTCTCTGATGTGAGCTGTTTTAATGAGACCCTTAGTGAGGAACCAAAGATTCACTCCGAGGCCGTAAGAGCACCGTGTCTGTGTCGTTTCCTCTCAACTGTAATATAAAAAAAATAGTCTCAGTTTAGCCAAGATGGCCTCTCGCTCTCTTTCTCTCCCTCTCCCTCTCCTTCTCCCTCCTCTTCTGTCTTCATCTCTCTTGATCACTGTGCTAAAGTCTTCTTATGATCCTCCCTTACTGTGTTGTGATGTTTAATTTTATTTGGAGATGAAGTGGATTAATGTCTTTGTCTGTCTTCTGTGACTCTGTGCTCTGCTCACACTTTTTCCTGTAATTGTAACAACAAAAAAAAAAATCATTGCCAATTACACTAGTCACTTTTAGTAGAGGACCTGAAGAAGAGTGTGAATGTGGCGTTTTGTGTACTTGTATTTTTCCCGGTGTTTTAATTGAGGTTTGTAGCACGCAGGACCACTGTGATTATTTTCTACGTATTCTATTTTACTCAAGGAAAAAAATCTAGCTGTAAGACACAAACACTTTAAGAATATTTACATTTTAGTAATAAAACATGATGCTACATTTCTGTTTTGTTCTCTCGTGGGTTTTTTTTACATTGGAAACTTGGATATGGTTTACAGTGTCCATCATTGTGACTGGTTTTGTGTGAAATTTCAAGTACAGTCGGAAAAAAACTGCATGCATTTTACAGTGAGACCTTCAAGACAAAATGATGCTTTTCCACGTTCGAGTTGTGATGGAAGGATATCATATTGGGAGGGGGGTGTAACTATTTGGCTAAAAAGGGGGGGAAGGAGGATAAAAGTACAAACAAATGTGTGTTGAAATGGGAATAAAAGTAAATTAATATCAGGCTTATATGGGAAAGAAATTTGAGTAAAAGTGAAATCAGCTTGAGAACCAGTGTTTTTTACCTCAGGATGAAACCTTTGAACTTTGATGACCCCAACCATGACCCTTGGAATCCTTTCAATTCCCTCAAGGTATCATATTGTGGGAAAATAGAAGCGCTTCTGAACCTCCCACAGGTGCACTGTGGTCTATCTGTCTGTCTCTCTGTGCCTGTCTGCCTGTCTTATGGGTGTCTGGGCCTGTCTGTCCGTTTCGTCTACCTCTCTGTCTGCCTCTGTGTATCCTTGTGTCTGTCTGGCTGTCTGTCTACCAAGCATAGCTTTACCTGTCTGTCTGTATGTGTGTCTTTATACCTGCTTTACATTCTTCAGACATACCTAACAAAACACGCACACTAGCGTTTAATCAGATTACACAATACATTATCAGCCGCCTTTACTGCTACATCCAAGAGGAAGTGTTGTAAACATTAATGTGTGTGTTGTCTCCATGGTAACGGCGTCAGGCGCGATGCTTGGTCAGCTGTATGAGCATAGTTTATGGACAGATGGAAGATGTGTGATATGATTGTGATAAGGACACACACCCTGGTGGATTGTTCTGTATCAGCAATGTGCAGCACACGTGTTCTCCTGAAGGCGACTAAAGAAATGTCCTCACAGTAATGTCCTCGTCAATGGAGTATTGGAAAAATACTACACAAAAATGTATAGACTTTTTGTTTTTGACATTTATGGAAGGAGGCTCCAGTGTCAGCGGTCAGACGTAAAGCTGTAAGTGAAAATTTTCAGACACCTTTAGGACAGATGACTTTGTGGTTTTTCATTAACATGACAAGCTGCACTTTTTTTCTTTTTTCTTTTTTTTGGGGGGGTGATCTTAACTTTGGGAGGAAAAGAGGCCGGTGAAGGGAATGACTTTACAAATGAGAACTGGAACTAGCTTGATTAACAGACATTCCACATTACTAAATATAACTTGAGGAATAAACATAAAAACATTCGCTAATAAATAGCATGGGGGGGTTGGTTGGTTGCAAACGAAACGGATTCTGCTGTATTTATTAACCCTTAACATACCAATCCCAGGTCGTCACCATTGTTTATCAAGCTCAGGCCCCATGAGGCCCCATGGTATTCCTTTTATATATATTTTTATATATATATATATATATATATATATATAGGTTTTTTGGGTTCTTTGGGCATGTTTTGTTCAACAATATTGTTTATTTATAGTGCTGCCACTAACGACTA
>JAQLOM010000007.1:12144770-12157494 GCA_030068315.1 Chrysichthys thysi | reverse complement strand
AAACCGGAGTACCCGGAGGAAACCCACGTGAACACGGGGAGAACATGCAAACTCCACACAGAAAGGCACCCATGCCAGACCCCGGGCTCGAACCCAGGACCTTCTTGCTGTGAGGCGACAGTGCTAACCACTCACTACGTTTTTTAGGTGTTCGGTTAGGGAATTAAGCTCATCTGTTCCATGTACAATGTGTGTTCATCCTCTGACCTTCATCAGGGTGAGTTCATGATAGGTTGAAATTTTTTCGTTGGTAAACCTGTTTGTAAAATCAGCAGTGACACCACAGTACCTGATCTACTTAATTCTGCAAGCGTTTTATTTATTTACATCAAACTCACCATGCATCTGAAAACATTTTGGAGGTGTTACTGTACTGTTACAGCTATAGGACTCTCATTCAGTCCCTAGGAATTTCCTCCTTTGATCACATCTCGATCTTGGCCATTGGCCTCACTAGACATGGATTTGGTCTCAAATACCCCTTCTACTGAATCCATCAAACATTTGGCATTTGTCCTTGGAACTGTCCTGCTCTTGGGTATTAGTCTCACTAAATATGGCTTCAACCAAGAGTTCATATAGTGTTCATGCAGAGCGACATGTGTTGACCATATGCTAACTGGATGATGCCAACTAGTTGACAAAAACCTTGGCCTCAAAAAGAATTTGATGGTTTTAGGCCCCAGCCCCACCTTGGGGTTGACAGTAACGGTGTTGACTACAGCCCTAGTTATAGCAGTATAATAACAATAAAGTCACACCAACATCTTGTCACGTGTGAAGTTACTTGCCTTGATTTAAAACATTTCACTTTAATACTTGGATGCAAATGAGAAAATATGACGTGATATCTAGATTACGGTGATGAAATTAAAAAAAAAAGAAAGAAAGAAAGAGAAAAACAAGAGCACATGTTTAAATAGTGCAGACTGCTTTAATGCAAATAGATTTTCACTCATACATAACCCAAATTTCAAACCCAGTTTGCAAATATGCAAATCATGAATCTGAAGCATTTGATTTGTTCAGCCAACTTGGATTTGATAGTGTTTAAGGCTTGTGGACTTGATTAAGCACTTTGTAATTCAACATCACACACATTGGGGGGGAAAAAAATATTAAGCCGTCTGATTTGGAAAGTAGAAGTCCACCAATTAGGATACTTAATTTATCCACATCCACACTCCCATTAACCATCACATAATCAGAATGACATACAACTTTAACATACCCCACTTCATCAATTGTGCACCAAATGGAACCCGAGCAGAAAAAACTCCATCATTAAAAGTAATAAAGTTTAAACCCAAACTTTGTTTTTGCTCAACACTGCAAAATCTCAATAATATTACTATGTGGCAGTTTAACCTTTTCTATATATATTTAAGAATTAAAAGATAAAATTCACCCTGAATTTATTAATATTAATATTTCATAATTAATTTCATATTAATCTTCATAATTAACACTTGAAAAAGCTTGGTGTCTATGGTGCCCATTTCCACTTTCACCTGCTGATAGTGGTGCATTATCCCTTACTTCAGCTCTACCCAGAGAGAGCCATGCAGCAGCAGCACCTCAGTCCTTTCACCTGTCCAGTTCTTTTACTTATTCATCTGTACACACTGCTTAAACAGATCTGCTTGGAACGCTTCAATTTTCATGCTAATACCACCATCAAGTCAGGTCTTTTCTGTAATTCAACAAAGCTGGTACCGCATTGCCCATTTGTTGTTACATTAGTATAGTAGGTCCCCAATGAAAAATGAAAACATGTCTCAAGTGGCTGACTAGAAATGGGGTAAATTTTGTACATATTTTTTTGAAGAAAAAAAAAAATAAAAATAAAAAAATAAACCACTTTTATGATGCTGAAAACGCTCCAAGCTCCACAAACTTGGTCAGACCATATCCTGAACCAAAATTTGGAATTTTTAATCCAGGAAACAGCGCTTAACAGATTCCTTGGGTTAGTGTCTCGTTACCATGCATCGAAACAGAATGTTTCTGAACTGTAAAAAAAAAAAAAAAAAAATTAAAAATATATATATATATATATATTTATACAGGAAACAGCGCTTAAAATATTTCTTGGGTTTTTGTATGTTTACCATTCATAGAAACATAATTTTTATGAAATGTAAAAAAAAAAAAAAAAAAAATTATATATATATATATATATAAAAAAAAAACACACACACGCGATGGTTTCATAAAACAACCAGCTCACAGTGTACCGTCACCAGACGAAATTAGTCCAGGACTACACTTATGCTGTGTTCAGCTTAACTCTGAAACTGCATAATATTTAAGCTTGGTGAATTCAAGCTGCAAAGTGAGGAAAAACTTGGATGTTTGTTTTGTGTTAGCAACACTCTATCCAGCTAATAGAAAATTTATCATGAGTTTATGGTGTAAATTTATCATGAGTTTATGGTGTACCAGTATTTACTTTCTCAAAACAGCCAACAATATGGTCAGTTTTACAGATTTCACCAAGATGTCCATTTTAAGTCCTGTAAAATCTGTTAAAGAAGTGTTATTTTTCTTTGCTGTTGACATTACATCAAATTAAGGGGGTGTTATTTTGTCGTTTCCTGGTTAGAGCCTGCAAATTCCAAGTTACAAGCTTTAGTTGAACACAGCATAAATCTACAGCTGCAGTAAACAAGTAGTTACTCAACACTGGTGCTTGTGTTTGGTGAAAGATTACCATCAAATGTGAAAACGAATCAAATACTGACATTAAACTGTTCGTACATGCAATCGTGATCTTGTCTCTACAGAGGAATCAATTATTACGGTTCAAGAAACAGTTGAAACATGAGAATTATGTGCTTGAGTACAACAAACGCCCAAAGCAAAACATTAAGTCATTTAGAGATGATAAAAGTAACCCTGTGGGACCGGCACAATGACAGTCTTGCCTCCTCCTGCCCATCACAATGTCCACTGTGTTTTGTGTTTCCCCGTTTGTGCTGAAAATCCAAACTGTGCAACCATGCAAAACAGACTGTAGTAATAAGGGAAATAAGAAACACGATCTATAAAGTCTATACAGCTTGGGACTGTTAAAGCAATCAATATTTCACCACTAAAAATGGGGGGGAGGGGGGGGGAGGAATGGGGGGGGGGCCCCACCAAACTTTTGTTTACTCATTTTGTTCACACAAGACCTATAACATACCATTAACTTCATTAGATCTTCATTCATGGAGAGTCACAGTTTTTGTTGTTTTTTTTTTTTTGTTTTTTTGCTAATTCTCAGAGCTTATGCTAATTAACACGTATCCAAGCTGTTGCTTAAATGCTACCAAGCTTTGGACAAACATTTCTATGAAGGTTACAGGTGAATTGGCCCAAGTGCTTGAGTGATTACATAGGAGTGATTTCTTTGTAAGATTTTTTTTTGTTCCTCACTTCCCATTCAAAACTCTACTTTGCAGGCAGGGAATGTTTCATCCTGCATGGCTACTGTACTGTTGCTTCCCAATACAGTTATCGCCAACTCTTTTTGTCTTTCATGTGTCTCTTGGTACCAGTCGCGCATCGTCAATGAATCAAATGTAGGGATCAGAGTGACCTGAAAAAGAGGAGAAGCTACAATAAGATCCAATAAATCAAAGCCTGACTTTCCATATTCTGCCTGTCGGGTGGGTTTAAAACGATTATCAGCAAAACAAAGCAGGAAGTTTATTTTTCTTTTTACAATATACTTTTAAATATAATGACAAACCCCTTAATTTCTTATTAGACACAACTCAACATTTATGAAACTTAAATAATATAAAAATAATTATATGAGAGGAACTATAGGCTACATGCCAGCTGATACCACATTAACAATAACTTTAAACCTTGCCTACCTAAACATGGTGGTATGTAGCGACAAAATTTGGAAATGGACTATGCGAATTTTATAACACTGTGTTTAGAAACATGCTAAAATGTATTTATTTATTTTATGCACAAGTTGAATCATAACAAACCTGTATGTCTGGCCAGGCCGCCTTGCCTTCTAAGAGAGATTCAAGGATGGATCTCATGACCGAGTCCTTGTATGATTCTTCCCCACTTATTATATAGCAGGAGGAGCGCACACGGCGGAAAAACTCCACATCAACCATAGATGCTGCAAAGCCAGACGGAAGGTATGCTAGGTCCAGATAAACTGATGCAGCATTTGACTTGTTACCCCCAGTACCTGCAAAGAGAGGAGATAACGATATTTAATGCAGACGGGGTCTTTTAAAGAACTTAAGTTCTAGGACTAGATTCCTTGCCTTCCTGGACATCCAATTACAATGCCAAAACCTGATCCATATTATGTAATAAAACAATAGTGATGCACACCTGATTGTGGTTTTGAACTTCCGGACATCGGTCTTGCGTTACCGATGGTACTACGTGAAGCAGACTTTGTATCCAAGCTTGACGAAGACTTCATTGTACCACTTGCTGCCTGTGAACCAGCCTTGGTCTTACTACTTTGCACTGAAGTATTTGCAACTGCCATCTTCTGTGTGCCAGAAGTTGCTGTTTTTTTGGCCTTCGCAGCTACATTCTTTGAAGACTTGCCTTGGGAATCTGCTTCAGGGTCAATCATGCAGGCACCAGGCTGAGGTGGGAGGGGGGGCAAGTCCTTCATTGGTGCAGGAGGGGGATCTGGAGAGGAATGGGCTGGGTCCATGTGAAACGAGTGACTGCTGGGATGATCATGTGGATAATGGGGTGGGAAAATATCAGCAGACTCTTCATCAGAATCCAAGTCTTCGCTAATTGATGGACACTCTCCAGTAGCTGGCGGAACATCAGAGTCTGAGACTGTAGGAAGAGAGTCACTGACGGAGGTTGGCGTTGTCTCTTGGCCTTGTGAAGAGTAACACACACTGTTACTGTTGCACTGTGAAAGTGATTTAGCATGCTCTTGAGACTGGTCAGTCTCAGGTGAGAAGTTGTGAGCCCCTGGGCTAGGTAACCCTGTTTGGTTGTCTGGAGATTTGTGATGCTCAAATTCACAAGGTGACACCAAACAAAGGTCGACATCATGTGGTGGGATATCAGGGAAAAGAGACTGTGGGCCAGAGAGATGTTTCTCAGACCCATTACAGTTTTGGTTATCATTACAGAATGTCCTTAAAGGTAATGACATAGGCGCTTTTGAATCATGTCCATTGGTGTACGCACCGTCTTCTGATTGATCAACAGTGTGGCCAACTTGCTCAAAGGAAATTGATAAAGAATGATCAACTTCAGTTGAGTGTGGAGACCCTTCTTCAGCAGCCAGGGATGTGACCGTGGACGAGGCATCTGGAAGTATGTCTTTAAAAGATGTGGAGTTGGCAGTCGCATGACTTTTTGAACCAATTGCCTCATGAGGATCTTCAGGACCAGTGCTTTGATGATAATTTTTAGGAGACTGACAGAATAATGCCGGTCCTGCACTGTTTGCTGGAGAGTTCGTTTCAAGGACTCCATCTATTAGCTCATGCTCCAGTGGTGCGAGATCAAAATTGACACTCTTCTCATTTTTTGGAGTCTTGACAAGTGGTGAAGGAGATCCCAGGGCAGAATTTGAGGCAGATAGTGTCTCTGTACATCGAAATTTCTCTGGCGTTTCCGACAAGTCTGTTCCACTTTGTGCACCGTTTAACTGATGATCATTCTCAGCTTGCTCAGTGCCTTTAGTTGTAGAACCTAAACGATTCCCTTCCTCGTCCAATACTCGATTTTCCAATTTTAAACTTTTAAGGTCTGCAGCAATATCCTCAGACAACTTTTGATCAGTGTTTGGTTTCAGACTGTGCTCTTCATTATTCTCTGGTTTTGACTTTATCCCTTTAGGTAAAGTGTCCTTCTTAGGGACTGTCATGTCTTTCTTTAAAGATCCATTCTTGCCCAATGTCTTTCTCACGTCGGTAGATGTACTTCCATATGACTTCTTTACGTCCTTAACAGCTGGCTTAGCCGTAGTTTTCTTCTCCTCTGGTTTAACCTCTTTCTTGTTTTCCTTCTTTGTTTCAGGTTTAATATCTTTTTTAGGCTTGGATCCCAAGTCTTTCTTCATGGGTTCTTTTTTTTTCTCAGCAATTTCATCTTTCTTAGAAAGGCTTGTTGAGGGTCGTTCCTCCTTCTTCTTTACTTCTTTTTTCTCCTCTTTAACAGGCTCCTTTTTAACTAATTGCTTTTCAGTCTTAAAGAGTCTCTGTTTCATGTCATCTTTTGGCTTTGCTTTTTCTTCCACTTCCTTACTTTCTTTTTGGCTGGTTTCACTTATAGGTTTGGCTTTTACTTTAGTGTCTTGTTTCTTTATGTCAATCCTGCTAACCTTGTCTTTGACAAGTGAGGCACTCCCAGGCCTAGAGTCTTTGGTGAGAGACTTGAGGCTCTCTTTGCTCTCTGTACGCTTTGGCTGCTTATCAGATTTAGATGACTCAAGATCCTGTAAACTCACCACAGGGTGCTTAAGGAAGTCTAGATGTTTCAACCTCTCCAACCCATCAAATATCTTTGCTTGTGGTGTGCACCCAGGGAAGAGAGCACGAACAATTTTTTCCTGAGGGCTAGCAGGATGCCATACCAACAGTGCACTTATAGAAACCAGGCAGTGTAAAGGAATCTCTGAACCCTTCACATTGGAGGCACTACTGGGCCACTTTTGCATAAAAGTTTCTAGTTCTTTACTACCTTTGACTGGATTCAGAACATACAGTTCCAAACGACCAACACCCATTTTCTGAAAGAGGATTAAGGGTTCAATATTTGGACCGTTATGACGGCTAAGGGATTCTGGAGAGATAGATAACTTTTCTAGAAGTTGTAGTGTAAGTGAAACCTGATCACAGCCACGCAAGACCTTAGGATCACATTGGAGTGTCTTAAGTCTTTCAGGAGCATTAAGGAACGCAACCCCAATTTCTGGAGATATTAAGTTCCTTTGCCAATCTTCGGTGCTCTGAGAGCCAGCCGAGTCCTCTTCTTCCTGTTCTGCTGTTTTTCTCCGGAGGAAGCTGTTCATACCCGGCAAGTTATCTGCACCAATGTGTGTCATCAATATGGAGTCCACTCGGTCCAAATGTCGCACCAGTTTCCAAAAACAAGAGCGCGGATTAGAACCACCGTTGACCAAGACATTAAATCCGTTCACGGCAAAGAAGGCGGAGTCCCCTCTTCCACCGGGAAACACGTAGCAGCAGGGCCGGGACAGTTTTAAAAATCCAACTGTGCTTGGGGGCTCAAGGAGCTCAAAAGCCAACCGAGGTTCGAGAGACTCGGAAAGATACTCTGTAAACTCCTGCAGACCTTCCATCTCAGGCAGCACTGATGGCGGGTTGGTCTTGATTTCAATAAAATCTTGCAAATTGTGCTTCTCCAACATGGAGCTCTTCCATGATCCAGATATGGGGCAACTCAACGTAAGGCTTGCTTTGTATGTAGGATCAGCTGAGCTCAACATCTCACCAATCTGCATTAGATTACATATATATTAAAAAAAAAAAAAAAAGAAAAAGAAAAAAGAAAGAAGTTTATTCTATGTGGCCATACTGAACTCAGTGGGATACTGTGATATGGACATCATTTCTTGCTCCTCACCTCTTCATGAGCAAATATCTGGATGAAGTCATTAAGTGAAAAGGAACCAGTCTGTAATACAAGGTCACCAGAGTCTTCCACACACTGTCCAACCAGAATCAGCAGCTTGTGACGAGACACATCAGTGATAAGCCGACGAACCTTTTGAAGAAAAGAAAAAAGAAAAAAAGAGAGAAAAACAAAGAGGTTAAATTCCCATAAATAGTATTACAAATAAAAATATTAGATTATGGATTATTTTAAATAATTGTGTGGCAGCAAAGGAAACTGTCCACATGGTGAAATCTTGACATTTTCTACTATATACAGTCGTGAAAATGTCCTGAAATGAAACATGTATGGGTAATGTTTGCATCAAGTTCAGATATTTTAAAGTTTGTTTTGATAATGATGCAGGACGTTGACACATGGTATCAGATTATGAACTAAAAGTTATGTTCGTTTAACTACACCACATCCAACAGCTTGATCAAATCACACAGTGAGGTTTTAGACATCTTTAGTCAGGCTGTTTTACCAGAGTGTTTGTTAAAATGTCTCCTTACACAGTGTCACCTTTGCAGACAGAGCGCAAGGCAAGGTTTGAAAGTAAATAAAATGCTGCTGTTTTGGAGTTATGGTTACTTAGAGAAGACAAGTCAAAGAATGTACTAGTCAAAAACAACTCAATTTTGGTCAAAGCCCAATTCATTTGTCTCTTTTCCAGAATTCAGGTCACAGAAACATCAGATCATTTCCCCAGACTTCCACAGCACAACCTTTGGGGTTGGATTGAGAATGTCAAGAGCAGGCAGAAAATATGTTTACAGTTTTATTCGCAGACCACTTTACATTGGTAAAAAACTGAAACACATCCGACAGTCAACCAGTCAACAGGCACCCCTATTTTGCAAATTTCCTTCCTGGATTAATAAAGTGATCTATATATGTATTTCATGCAGAGCAGCTTTGTAATGCTTGTTAGTTACATTAAACAACACAACACACAGGATTGGTGAGGTCTTACCTCCGAACACACCAAACTGTGGGAAGGGTTCACAACCACCTGAGTCTCCAGAACATCTCCACTGTGCTGCAGCGTCCTTTGGCCTGGGCGGAGAGAGAATTCAATTAATCGATCACCAAAATAATAGTTAATTGCAGTCTTACTTAAACCATGCAACAACAACTTTTGCAAAAGGAACAAAAAAAAAAAAAAAAAAGGGGGAAAAAAAAAAACCCAAAACAAAAAAAAAAAAAAAAAAAAAAAGGGAAAAACACCCACCTTATTCCAGAGCTTAAATGGTTCCAGTACTGCACACAATTATTATTTTGATTTCATTACTGAATGAAAAATTATTCCAGTATAGAAAAAGAACACATATACTTATGTCCGGGGAAAAACAGACGATGATTATGTTGCTGGAAGCTAAAAACTAAACCAAGCTGCGCCTTGAATAACCTCCTTATGGAAGGCTGATTTTAACCTTGATTGTGTTTAGATTGTAATTTTGTCCCCTCTGTTGCTGTGAAACAAATCACTTCAGGAATGCACAACAGCACTTGCAGGAAAAAAACAAAAAAAACAAACCAAAAAACCTAGTGCTTTACACAGTAGAACCATTTTGCCCATTTACCCAGCCTCCTAAAGCATCAACAGATGCAAGTAAACAGTTGGTGATGAGAAACATTTCCATTAATGAGGTCTTTGTTACTGAAAGGCAAAATGCTGAACGGGAAAGTAATAACGCCAACCATGTTCAACATAGCAGTCAAAAATAAAACTCAAAACATGCCTTTCTTCGGTTTTGCCTCATTTTATACCGCAGTGGTGTTAATTGTTTTTTTTTTTCCTTTTTAATAAAACAGCAGTTCTGTCAGACTGCAGGACTATTTATATTAAAGCCCTCATTATGCTATCGTTTCTATAGCAACAGCTTATTCACAGGGACTTGTATGGAAGACACTCCACAAAAAAAGAATTCAAAAAGATATATGTGCAATTAAAAGTCTTTCATAACTGACTTAAATTATATTAGCTTTCACATTTTAGCCAAGGTTTCTGAGGAACCAAAACATTTGAAAACACGCTCGCTAACGTATTTAGGATTCGTCCCTTTTTACTTCGCTTGTAACCAGAGTCCTGTCCTCGAAAAAAAAAGAAAAGAAAAAGGTCACCCATCATTTAGTTGTTTGCCAGTCTGAACAAAAAGTGACCTTGAACTGCTAAATGTAACCTTGAACATGACAGCAACAGCACACATGATAGGAAGGAGGTTTTTCCTTCCTGTACACCGACACACTGCTGTTACAACATCTGTGTGAGTCCGAAACAGGTCATGTGTTTAAGTCTGGAATGAGATTTCTTTCAAAACAAACCAGTTTAATTTTGCTTTTCTTGAATGAGTAAACTCCTTCCATCGGCTGTAAACTGCAGCCAGTATGCCCCATGTCCTAGGCATTATAAAGAAAATCAATGCAGACATAATCAAGTCATGTAAATTTTGGGCTTCATCTTGTTTTTTCAGTTTCAGGGTCCAGAAAATTTGGCCAAAATCTATAAATCCGTCAGTGAGACGAAATGAGAGTGATTATGTTTGTAAGGTGTTTATGATTTGAGTCAGTGTATTTTATACAGAACTGTAGGGGTGTTTCAATACTGAGGATGAGGTGGCTTTGAAGCAGAGTGGGTTGGCGTGGAAATGTAAGATCACGATGAATAATGTAGCAATAAAAGTCTTCTGGGATATCTTGAGTATCACCAGTAGTTTTAAAATAAACTTTAAACACATCTGATTAGTTTCTTGTTTTGCACAGATTAAGTTCTAAAATGTTTTGCACCAATTACTTAATAGGTACAAGAGAAAAATTTTTGTACTGAAAATTTAAAACGCAACTGTAACTTATTGCTGTGAGCAGCCATGCTGAGTTGATGCGTCATTTGCTGAACTCATTTCCTGAGTTGAGGGGGTTTTCTTTGGTATTTCCTAGTATGAGGTCAGAAATGACCAAACATTTTTATTAACATTAACTAAATAGTTAACTAATAGTTACAACTTTGTACTGAATCTCATCTTTTATTCACACACACACACACACACACACACACACACACACACACACACGCACACGCACACACACACACGATCAAAATTAGAGAACAACCTACAATTTCCTAAAAGTCAGTCACTACATAGTCCTATTTGGAAATGATCCAAACAGGAGTAAAAGCACAGTATTTTAACCATATGTCATGAGTTACATCAAATCAGAAGCACAGTATAAGAAACAAATGAGATTTGAAAAAGAGCACTGATTAAAATTAGAGAACAGCAATGACTAGAATGAAAAAAAGATCACAACTAAATTTTCTGAAGGTTACAACAGTCAAAAATTAATAGGGCCAGTGCTTTGAATGACTTCAGCACATCTGCGGCCACAGGACGTCACTAGTCTCTCACACACACACATACATACACCAGTGATACTGATACACATACATACACACAATTTTTTATATTGAACCTTCAGCTGGGACAGGGGGAGTTCAGGGGTAAGATGTTGGACTACTGATTGGAAGGTCGCAAGTTCAAATCCTACCCCCAAGCTGCTTCTGCTGGGCCCTTGAGCAAGGCCCTTAATCCTCAACTGCTCAGTTGTATAAAAATGACATAAATGTAAGTCTCTCTGGATAAGGGCATCTGCCAAATGAAAGAAATGTAATGTAATAATGTAAGCTGACCTTTAACATGACCATCTTGTAAAAACTGTATGATGGAAAAGGAATGACTCCTTAAAATACTAAAATGTTGAAATTTTATGCTGAATCTTTAAAATTACCAAATGTACAAATAAACCTAATGCTTAAGCAGTAAGATATTAATTGTGCATAGAATATTTAAAATGATAAAAATGCCAAATATTTAATAATTCTTTAAAATTGTAAAAATGGTATTTAGTTAAAATGCTACGTCTTTAAAACAAATATTAAAAAAAAAAAAAAAAAAAGTATGAAATACTTAGCGATGAAATATTTGTAAAAATACTGATTAAAAAAGAAAGTTAATTTTGCACCGCATGGCAAAATGTTATACTGGAGCTTTAATACGGAAAAAATACAAATAGATACAGCACTTTATCAAGTTATGTTGCGTATAAAAAAATAAAAGCATAACCAAATTTGAAACTAGTGCATTGTAAAACTGTTGCTTGTAAATGTAATAGCTACACATTACAACAGTTACAGTACAATCTGAGTCAGCTTTATTATGAAGTCGGATCAAATGAACCCTTATTTCTAGGACTTGATCTGCACTTGTGGCATGTTCTCACACCGTTTCCGCTGATCAGTGGGATTTGTGCCTGATGACGCTCCAGTAAACATCATTTAGAGTTTATCGTCCGTCTGTGCTGATGAAAACAAAAGACAGCAGATTTTCCATGTTCTAATGTCTAGGTTACACATTTGCACAGGTATATTAAATAGCAAGTCATTACGGATTATGTGCATATTAAATATCACAATTCATACTACAGGGATGTATAACCGGATTACGACTGGCCAGAAGGTCTCGATTCATTCTATAAATTAATGAAATTAAAGTTTTCCATTTTGGTTTCTTGCCAACATAAATAGCCACATTCTTTGGGGCGGTTAAAAGAAGCTGCTCCAGCATCAGCTCTGACATTACAAGATTAAATGCAACAATAAAAAAAAAAAAAAAAAAAAAAAAAAAAAAAAAAAGACGACATGGCATTATTCTTTAACTACCACGAAACTGTAATGTGACCGATTCGATTAAAGAAGAATATAAGAGTTTGAGACATGCTGTTACAGAAAAATAATTAACTTTGACCAGCCGGCGTGATGAAGCAGAGTTACCATTACTACCTCACTGATTAATTTCCTAAAACAGCATGAAATAGTATTTGTTTTCTATAATAATATTAAATATACGAGTTTGAAAATGTAGTTACAGCATGGAAAATTAGGCAGCCAGGGACATTTACAGGAGAAGCCTCCTCCAAAATGCGCGCACACACACACACACACACACACACACACACACAGAGAGAGATAACTAGGTACTGCCAAATATAAGCAGCTTTGCTCACATGTAGGAGTGAGAAAGACTACACGCAATAAAAAAGT
>JAQLOM010000007.1:12126190-12144542 GCA_030068315.1 Chrysichthys thysi | reverse complement strand
ACACACACACACACACACACACACACACACACACACACACACACACACACACACACACACACACAGGAACGCACACACACATACACAGGAACGCACACACACACACACACACACAAACACACACACACACAGGAACGCAAACAGACACACACACACACACACACACACACACACACACACACTTTCTACAGTGTTCTTTAAGTGCATCTGAACGGACTAGCACAGGTGAACAAGAGTGTTTAAAATAACTTTCTAATCATTACCAATAAAATAAGGTTTTTTGTTTTTTTTCAAGTGTTTTGGCAAATCTGTCTAATCTTTTTCTTGTCAAACTTTCATCTAAAGTGAAAGGGGGGGGGGAATCTTGCTAACTGATGTTAACATACTTAATTTCACATAAATGTGAAGCTCAAGACTGTCTCCATTGACTGCAACCGAAAGCAAGGATGCGGCGTCAACGCATCATGCAAATGAGAAAAACAAACTGAGACAGGACGAGAGCACCGAGCAAAACGTTACTAATGTAAAATGGAGGGAAAGGGGTGGGGCATCTGGTGTGTTATAATGGAGCATTCAAAACACATCCAGAACAAATCACTTATTCTAAATTCATTCATATGACGTTTATAAAGGGAAAAGATGCGTCTTAGCAGCACGTATGAAAATTAGACAAGGTTGTCAGGTCACATGGTCCAATTCGTACCTTTGAGCTCCTCGGAGAAGAAAGCAGAGTGTCTGGAGACAAAGAGCTTGAGCTGCTCGTCCAAATTGCAGGACGACAGGTCCACATCCCAGGAGCGAATACCTACATCAAGGAAAGAGAAAGGAGAGAGAGACAGAGACAGGTCTGTTAGAGCACATTACGGATGCTGGGGTTAATTATTCATGCTCAGAGTTCACGTTCCCGCAGACACAGCAGCCTCCACAAGCACAAATGCCAAAAATAGAGCCGGGCGTGTCCCAAACGGAGAAGAAGCATGGCTGCTACAGACATCATGTGTCTTATAATAAGGCTGAAGATTTGGCCTTGGAGTACAAATCTTCCCAGCTACGTGTATGTAATTTTTTCATCCAGATCTGCAGCGTTTTCTGAGAAATAAAATGTCCAAAATGCCTCCAGTGTTTATTTTTTGTCGTCAAACTCAAGGGTGGGATGATTATTTCAGTCCTGAACAAACAGACATCTCTAATTTTCAGCAAATTTTTGGCTCTTGCGTTGGCAAAGGTATTCTGCCAGCACTGCGTTTGCATGTCTTGCACATCCAGAGGGCTACTTTATGAAACCGTAATTACAAAATGCTGGTGGATTTAGAAAAGCTGCACATATTTAGTAACTATTGGATGTAACAAGGAAAATATTTAAATAGTGGTTAAATTATAAAAGCCATCATGATAGCAAAAGCCAAATGCCTCACTTCATAATACTTCCGTATGCCATGATGAAAATTGCGTAAATAAATTTGTAATCAGATAACGTCGCTATGCAATGAAAACTCTCCTGTGCGTTCAGTTTATTACAGAATCATGACAAACAGATTTTAATAAGACTTGATACGGTCACTTGTTCTGTAAGGAGACATTGTAACTTTTACTGAAGCTTAGGTGCAGTTTGACAATAACAAACGAGAAAACTAACTTGTTTCATGGACGTTCTGCAACAATAAAGGCAAACAAGCAGTGATCCCTCACCATATTGTGCCTTTGCATCTTCACTCTATCGCAGGTTTTCATACAAATTGGTCTAATATTGCGGCTTTTCAGCTGGTTCACGGGCCTTTTTATGGTAGGGTACATGCTTCATTTGTCATTGGCCTAATTACGGATGAACGAAGCGAAGAGCGCTTTCCGGTTTGTGTTAGCCAGCATCTCGCTAGTTCAGCGTCATTTAAGCTGTAGGACACAGATATAGCATCAACGAGTCCATGGTTCACAACATAAAGAAGGCTGAAAAGATCAGCGCTACGGCTGCAGTGTCTTATAACCAGGGTGCCAAACGATTCGTAAGCGGGCGGAATAAGGCTGTGGTCCAGATGGAATCTCCTTTAGGACTCTGGATTGGGGACCGCTGGAAGAACAACCACCCCATGGACACCCATATAATCCAAGAGAAGGTCAAGCAGCTTCATGAAATGTTTGCAGTTGGCGGGGCTGAGCTGGAGGACGACCCTCAACCTGGAACTTCTGTGGATTCCCCCAGCAAGAAAAGTGACTTCGACGCCAGTGAGGGCTGGTTTGAAAAATTCAAGAGGCGATTCAACTTGGCCTAACACTCTCTCGCGAGCGCCTCTCCACCATTTTACAATTAGCTAAAGAGCTTAATCACTGGTTGAAGAATGGGACCCACAAGTGATTCGCTCTTTGCAGTTCAGAAATGCTCTTGATGGCACCATGGAAGTGTATAAAAACCTCCTGAATCAAATGAGTGAAAAAGGCAACTGCCTAGCACAATGCTCTTTTCAAGGAAAAAATATATTTTTTGTAATTTCTAAGAGAATATAAAGGGTTTATGCTGTATAACTGTGCAGGTAATGGTTATAAGAGTGTGGGAGGGTTTATAAAGGCTTAAAATAAAAATAAATAAAAAAACATATTACATGGTTGCTACTTTGCAGATTTTCACTTTTCGCGGTGGGTTCTGGAACCAAACTCCCCCAATAAGCGAGGGATCACTGTGTATACGGATAAAATGTATGAAATTTTATGTCAACATTAAAAAAAATAAAATAAAATAAAAAAAATAAAAAATTGTAATCACTGGCAAACTGCTGTCCTGCAGGAGGTATAAAATCACTTTACCTCTTGCTGTTAGAGGAAAATAACTTTACAGTGGTAACAATAATTCACAACTGCTGACAGTTTTCCTATAAAACGTGACACTGTTTTATTCTTTATTTAATGCATCAACACTTAGCTACTGGATACACTCAGGATATTTACAGAACATGAATATTTTTGTCCGTGGATCAGTGAGTCTCCTATATCACCAGATTCAATTAAGGAACCCAAGAGAAAAACTGAGAAATGGATCCATCACAGTGATGAATGGGCTGCCATTTGAAAACATAATCCACCAATATTAAAACCCTTGCAGTTCTCACTATTGTCCCCACCCCTGAGAAGAAAAGGTACAATTTGCTCATCTTTCAGCTGGATAAATTTAGCTCCAGGACACTGTGGACTTGTGCTCTGGATGTTTCTATATCCTGCCAGACCGTGGCCTTTGGCTCTCAGCATGCAATAATGAAATGTAATTGTCAATGTGACCTCAGAGCGCAGAGTAATTACACTGGCAGTGTAGCGGGTGGAGCACACAGCCGTATCGCGGAGCTCTTATCCTCCTCAGTAAACATTTCTCCTCAGAATAAAGCAGAAGCTGTATAAACGGATTAACCGGAGGTCTCAAAGCACAAAGACAGTCATTGTAACCACTGCTCTAAACGCGCTGTGTGTATGACTGGGAAACAGTTCACTGCACGGGGGAAACAGGCTAATATTTCATTCCAAACATTCATGCTTAAATATGCATCTCAGAAAAACAAAATCAGGCACATTTGATTATGCTAGTAAAGCCAAGTGAGCCAACAGGATCCTCAAATAAAAGACAATATTATTGAACAATGCATCCTGTTATTCACCACATAGGGTCTGTTAATACCTCAGCTTCTGTTTCATGCATCAAGCCAAACATTCAGTTAAATAAGTCAAATTTAACCAAAAGGTTGAGAAGTAGTTACAAATAGGACTAGGCGATATGAAAGAAATCATTAATCATATCAGTTCATGAGCAATCTAAATAATTCACCCCCCAACATAATACGAAGTATAAATTACTAAAAGAAAAACAACAATTCTAAATGATTCAAAATATTAATAATAAATGAGAAAATGATTAATTTAATCATTTAGATTAAAAGATTATGATGCCAGTGATGTGATCAATTCTTTTAGATATGAATATATTACATTGTCACATTGCCCAGCCCTATTTATTCTGGCCCCAAATAAAGAATCCTGGGAACTGAAGGGACTAAATTTATTAAATTTTTCAAAGATCCACAAACATCACTGTATGAATTTTGATTATTAATATTTATTATTTTATTACAGAACAGTCATTTATTACATCAGCCTCACTGTGTGTGTGCGCGCAAGATAGGTCAGTAAGGAATAATACACTCTGCTATAAGAAACTAATCAATGACAAGTATGGTGTGATGAAGCAGAGTTCCTATAACTACTCCAAATCTAGTTCCGTTTGAAGTTGTACACCACTTTCTGCAGCATTTTAATCCTCTTGTACACCAGCAAGCTGCCAATGATTGCAAAATACTACAGAACCCATCATACTTATTTTTTATCCATTTATTGTTACAATTAAGAACAGCCGCAGTCCTCATCAAGAGGAATGACCCACTGGGGAGCTACATACCTTTATGGGCTATTTTTCTGTTTGCCAGTGGGAATGCTGCAGTCACTTAAACCAGCCAGTGGTTGCTATAGCTACATAGCTAGTTTGTTTTAATATCGATGTGCGTCTTGTCCACCAATGTTCATGTGTTGCTGTGATAATAGCCAACTAGCCATATTAGGATTTAAACTTGTCCACTTTTGTGTTTTTGTCTCAATTACTGTTCTATTGCAACACAGAACGGGGAGACCAGGAAGTTCAGGACTTTCACTGGCAGTCCGCCCATCCATCCTTGTCCCCCACCCCACCCCATTTAAAACCCCAAGAGCTGTTTACAGGGCTAACGTTTTACACAAGTTTTTACAAACACCAGGTTCCACATTGGCTCATGCTTGAACTTTCACTGTACAATAATGTCACTCACGGTTCCTCTTGTGCTGGCAGACACCTACCCTACAGTAGGAGAAAAAAACAGTGCATAAAGCACGATGACTGTCCTCAGTTCCTGCAGTGCAAACACACAAGAAAGAAGGAAACGTCCTCCAAAATCAAATCAACATTCAAAAATGTGTTCATGTGGACCATCTGCTGTACGAGTCCCTGTAAATGAGCTGTTACTATAGAAACGCTAACCTAAGAGAACAAGCACATTAACAGCTGCAGTACCGTCAGAGCTGCTGTTAAGGAAAATTTAATTAAGACACCCAGAATGCAACAGCAATATAAAAGTGCTATCAAACATGACTGTATTAAGTTACAGGAAGGCAATGTGTGTTAAACCCCCATGGATACAGGAAGCACACACATGCTAGCCCTCATTTACATCCATTTCCAGTGCTGCTTGTGGAAAGTCTTAGGAAAACAATTCTCTAAAATATGAACGTGGAGGCTTCATGTGAAACACAGACATGACCTCACCAGTTTTTTGTTTTTTTGTTTTAAACCTGTCGGCTTTGCCAGAAATATATAAAAAAATTAAAAAAAAGAAGAAAAAGGAGAAGGCAGGTGATGTAAAAGGGACGGAAGGTCGACAGAAAGTATTCAGCAAGGATATGTCTGGCAAAACACTCGGCGATAGTGACAGATTTTTCTATTTATTCACTTCCTGAGGTCGTCACATGCTGTCTCAGAGGAGAAAGGCAACAAGCCGGGTTCTTCTGCCGAGTTCCATTACAGCAATGCGCAGAAGTAAAAGGTTAGCCTTAAAAAAAAGAAAGAAAGAAAATAAATAAAATAAATAATTCAGGCTGAACAGGACCGTATAAGTCTGGACGCACACTCAACCACCGAGCCACGGCTGGTTTCAGAGCAACTCCGGAGAAAACGAACAGAACGTTTTACCCAAAAGACAAAATTACCTGTTTCGTTTCAAAGCTGAATGAAAGTAAACCTGCAGAATATTGAGAAAATTCTGCAGAAGACATTTAGCTACTAAATTCTGGATTAATGCAAATAAGCATGCAGATACATATTTCACCACGGGCTTTCAAACTGTGATCAAATATGGACTTTTTTCAAATTTTATTGCACTGTAAAACAAACGAAGCGTTGCAATATTGGAAAATATGAATTCAGTATGGATATTTTACTTGTACCACAACTACAAACCAGCATTCATTCAAAATGTGTAAAATGGTGTCCACAACAAAAACTGAATAAAACTCGTCATCTTATTGCGAGAAACATCCCAACATGAGACACACCTACCAGCTAAACTGAAAGAGCTTTTCTTTGGCAATGGTCATGATGTAGGATGTTGTACTAAGAATTACACAAACAAGCTTTACACATGAAATGCAGCCAATCAATCTGCTTCAGTTTATTTATTTATTTATCTAAAACAATTCAGACCAATTAATCGGATTTTTAGTTTTAGCTGTTTTGCCCAATTTGGAGATTTTTCATTGAGGTAATAACTTTTGACTGTTTAATTTGAATGTCACAATCAGTTAAGACCACAAGTCTTTCATTAGGATTGGCAGGTACACAGGCCACACCCGCCACACCCACCACACCCCTTGTGGGAAGGGCTGGCACATAGGCCACGCTCCCTTCACTCTGAGCGGCTTGTATTCATCATTAGGACTTGGATAGACAAAGGCAACATGCCTCCTTTAGGTCATTAGGAGTGATGAGCCCAGATGCCACACCTCCTTTCATTCCAACTGACAGGTAGAGACCACACCTCCTTTACTAGGAATGAAGGACAGACGCCATGCCTCCTTCACCAGGAAGCACGTCCTCAACCAGAACTGACCAGCCCAGATGCCATGCCTATTTCACTGGGAATGAGACAGAGACCACACCCCCACTGGCTGGAACTGAAGCATTAAGGCCACACCCACTTCACTGGGACACTAAAAGTACAGAGGTCATGCCTTCTTTACCAAGACTGTTTCGCTCAAAGAAAAACAAAAGACTAAAGGAAATCCACGTCATGATATTTTACCCAAAACAAGAACAGAACAAGCTGACATTCAGATCAGTGTTGCTGTAAGAGAAGCAGAGCAGGAACCAAACAGGAAATAAGGAAAAGTCAAAAACAAAAATCAGTAAGAACTGGGGAAAAAAAAACCCCCACACATTTCATGGAGAAGGATGAAGGCAGAGATGTGAAAGGATCAAGTTAAACACCAAAAGCAACTGCCGCTGAAACCAGAGGGAGGATTTTAACCTGGGTGCGGACATTCACGCACAAATGAGATGCCACTGCGCATTAGCATCCGTTTTCGCAATGCAAACACACAGCTGAGCAAAGCGAGCTAGCAGCCCAGCCATTACACGTTCATCCTTTTTCTCGCACACGCTGCTGAAAACCTCAGATGGCTTTTAAAGAGTCAGTCATGCTGAAAGCAGGCTTCCTATAATTTTCTTTCAGGAACGTTATTTTTATAAAACTCGCAGTCCTGCTGTGCACTTGCTGTCACACGCAAGCGGCCAATTTCCGTTTGTGATTTGTGCAACGGAGTCGTCTGACCAGGAAAAGGAGGAAATGGTGGTCAGTGTTAAAAAAAAAAAACAAAAACAAAGAGGATGTGTGCCCTTACTGCCAGTCACACTGGTCTTGAGAGATAAAGGTTGAGAATCGGCGATCGGAGGAAGAAATGGGAATGACGAGACGACATACAACAATCTGAGGGCATGACTGAGTTGTGATACACACCCACACCAACACACACACACGCTGCTTCCTCTTTACACGCCGCTGGACTTTGAGCTGATAAACGAAGCACGATGAGGAAGCTGAACCGCCTGCACGCTGCACCTTTAAGGCCTCTGCAGGCTTCAAACGGACATGATGTTGGCGTGTCTTCCACCAACAATACAACCTAATTTTGTACTAAATAAATAAATAAAGCCATGTTACTGAGAGAACATGATGGCTATTTGTTTTTATTAAAAAACAAGAAAACATACCAGAATATGCACTTTATTATTGATTTTACATTTATATTCAGAGCTGGAGTCACTTCTGTGGTACGCCATGTATTTTGGAACTTCTGGGAAGCTGGAAGTCACAGCGTTGTACCATGGGATACAGCAGCCGGCAAAGGGAGCTCTGGCTGTGCAATGGAAATTTACCCCAGAGGAGTGCATCATCTGGGTAACTGTTGTGTACTGCAACATCTTTCTGTTAAGATTGGTATACAAGCAGTATCCAGTGTGGCGTTTCGGACACAGCCCTCGGATGAACGCACTCCATGCCTGAGCCTGTGACTGGTTGCAATAATAGAAGCCTGGTTAAGCAATTCTCCCATCATTTCAATAGTGCCCCCTGCAGTACTGGAGAACTCGCACCCACATTGAGAAGGTTGTAAAGGCTTTGTAGATCCCTCACAGAAGTCGTCCTCTTCTCATTAAAACAAACCTAGTAGCAAACAAACTCCCCATCACCAGCTGAGGGAACAGTCTCAATGTGCAACATGCCTGAATGGGGCACGGTCCTCTGGAGCAGGGTGCACAGTAAGCGGTGCTTCACGAAACATGGAGTACAAAGGCACGCTCTCTCACTCAGATCAGCCAGAATGACGTAGACCAGCTGCAGTATTTATAGCAACAGCTTTAATCTCACATCTCTCTCCTCCAAATATCTCTCTCCTCGTCCTTACTCATCTCTTCTTCTCTCCCCCCTTTTTGACTCTCCCCCTCTCCTTCATTACTCCCCTCCGTCCATCTACCCATCCTTCTCATCCATTTCTATCCCACATTTCTCTCCCTCTCTTTTTCTTGGTTTTTCTCCTTCTTCTTTGTCTCCCTATTGGTCTTCTCTCCCACCCCCCCACCCCCATGTATTTCTGAGCATCTCTCACCCATTCCCATTTCTCTCTTCCCTTCCTTTTTCCCCCAGCCTATATCCCATTCTCTCTTTTTCCTCCAACTGCTCCTGTGCCATCTTCTTTCACTCCTCCTCTTTCCCCATCCATCTTTACATTTGTCCCCTCTCTCTCTCTCTCGTCTTCTTTCCATCTCACCTCTCTTTTCCCCCTTCCACGCCCAGCTCTCTCTTTATTTTCTTCCTTTACCTTTCCCTCTTTATGAATTTTATACAAGAGTAGAATAATGAGTTACTCCAGCTCCTGTGCTGGTAATCTTATTTTTAAACCATAGTAATTTACTGGGTTTGCAGGAAAGGTTATAGAAAGAAAGGTACAGCCTGATACAGGTTTAAATTTGGTGTGATGCACACTGATGAGCCGTTTGATGCAAAGAAATCATACAACTCTCCTCTTTTTTACTCACAGATAATCAAACAGGAAATAAATGCATTATTCAGACTAGAATAACATGCAATGAGAGGACAGAATGCTACATCTTATTACAGGACATCAATACATTTCTTGGAAAGAGGATAATAATGGTCTTATTCATTTCCCTTAGTCTGCATTAATTCAGCTAACTAGCTCACTACCTCACCATGTGTTCTTAGATTATAGTCTGTGTTTGCGAGGGAGTTTAGCAGTAGTGATGTTAGTGACAAGTAACATTTGCGCCAAGTTGGATATCGCATTGTAAAGCATTACATCCAAACAACGGCTCAAAAGACTCCTCAAACCAATTCTAGGGTGCATGAGATCTAAAGTTTCTTCAGTCCCAGGTCCCAACTAAATGCACAAAACCGGAATCCATTTTGAAAGAAAAACATGTAACTGTGGTTTCATGTAATCCTGTCATACATGACCTCATGTTAAACACGCTTAGATACTTTACAAAGCAAATATAGCTCAGAAGGAAGGAACCGATATCATTGGTACCTCAGGTGAGTGCGTGTAGCCAGTACAGTTAGCTTGCTTAGCGAATCTAATCAGGGAATGAATGAAGCAAGTGCAAAGTCAAGCATAATAAAGCAAACGATTGATTAGGGAGTTATTTAATTTTTTAAATCAATGTCCAAAAAAATAACACACCATACTGGACACGCAACACCAACAAACCACCTACAAGCGACACAACAACCCATCATCTGCTAGTGTGAATGTGAACGTTCACTGCCTTCTCTCATTCGGTTTCATTGGTCATTTACTGGTTCATCATTGTGAGGGTCATGTGGTTTAAATTAATCACTTCCAACTAATTTCATTCAAAAATAAACAACAGAAACAGTATGACTGCTTCTCAGAATTGTTCTGTACAGTTCTGTTCTACCACATGGTTATTATTATTTAAGTGGCCCAGCTTCAGAGTTTCTGCAGTTCATTAGAAGAACCGGGCAGTCGTGGAGACGACACGTGGACTCAGCAGTTTCCTGTCGGGGCTGCGAGTGTAAATTGATGCACGGAACTTATAGCCTGTGTTTGCAGATGTCCAAGGTGTGCCATTAGGCCTGTATACATTTTCCACCATCCTTAAAAAAAATCCATAAATGAAAGTTAGCCCCAGTGTTTGAAGATAAGTATTCGTTCATGAGGTTAACACTTTGATGCGTGACAGAATGAAACTGGAAGGCAAAAAAGAGCACTGAAACTTCAGGTTAATAATAATAAATTTTTAGGTCATACATGATTATTTACACTAAAACTATGCAACTGTTTACGGTTTGAGAGCAGTGATCTGACACATTTCCTGTTGAAACAAGAACTCAGAGTGATAGAGTGTTGAAGTGCTTGTCACAACAGCCAATGATGTTCAAGATACTAGACACCCCCGTAGCTGAAGCTTAGTGAACTAGCTAAATATGAAGAAGAACAGCAACAAGATTAGCAAGTGTTTTTTCAGCTGTGGAGGATTTCTCCCCACCGCCTTCACCCACGCTTGCCCACTTTAAGCCTGATAAAGAGATGCTGCATGTGTCTAGGCTGAGGTCAAGTGACAGCATTGCGAATGGCGTCAAAGGCTGTATCCGAGGTGGCACCATCAACATATACCCACATATTAATATTCCTCATAAGAAAAGTCATATAGCTCCACCCTCATCCAAATGAATAAACTCCAAATGTTTATTCCCCATCAAGCAATGGCTGGAAAAATGAATAGCAAACTATATTACCTGCCAGCAAGCAGCTATATACTGTACAGCAAGAGACACACCCGGGGCGGGACATACACCTTCTAGAGAGCTTCTAATTGGATGAACAAAAGAATAGTGCAGGATGAGTCATCAAAAAAATTAATTGCTTCCCAGATTAAACAGACCAAAAAAATTGAGAATATCCACAATGTTTTTGCGATTGTACGGCTTCTGTAACATGAATGAACAGGCACAACAAGCCCTGAAACACCAAGTGTGATTTCAGGGTCAGATTAAAAACATCCTAAAACACTCTATGCTAAAAACAAATCAATCACTTTATTCACATCATTCCTTCTGTTCTGAAATAGAGAAGTCTGCATTTTACTCCTTATCATGGGCTGAACCCCAAATCTCACATTCCAAGTACACTACATAGGGTAAAAAGCAAAGCCTACCCTTGCTTTTCTATGAAAACTAATGAATCAGGTCTACAACTCCCCACTTTCTAAGGCCTAGGGGCATATACAGTATGTGCACTACATAGTGTGCCATAAGAGAGTGCTTCTTGTTTAGTGCCCTAGACTAAAATAAAGAAGCATTTAGGATTCAGCCAGTAATCTCAGAGCTCTTTTGTATCGTTAAGGGATGTTTGTGTGCAGCTAAGATGTCCGAGCCTATTACAAGTGCAAAAGGGAGCCGACTTTGATGTAAAGTGAGCTTAAACTCTTCACCACTCATCATCTGTAAATCGGATCAGACCCCAAAAAGACGAAGGAAGCCCTGCAGCCTCCTGATTCACTGCAACGATTTATGGGGAAAACACCACCTTTACCTCGCTCAATCTCCGAAACCAGGTACTCCACAGAGCCGGCGGCGGTGTGTTCCCCCACCACGACCAGTAAAGAATATTTATCGCTGCTGAAACCGGGATGGGTTGAAACGGCACCCGCGTTGTCCATCGTTTTCACTCCGTCGATGCGCTGCGACGCCATGTTGAGAACTTTTAGTCGAATGAGGCACAGCAACCACGCCCCCTTATTTAAATCAGGGGCGTGGACAACATGATGGACAGGCCAGTTGAGCCAATCAAATCTCACAGAAGTGACGCCCGGATTCTGCAGGGAAGTAATCTTTAATTTAGACTTCACGATCAACTGTGGTGAAGTGAGGAGACAATAGGGCTTTTATTCACTAAACAACATCACTACATATTATTATTATTATTATTATTATTATTATTATTATTATTATTATTATTATTATTATTATTATTATAACTATCATAACTAATAATAATAATACAAAACTTAAAAATGAAAACCCCATCCACTGACTAATAATAATAATAATAATAATAATAATAATAATACGGAACTTAAAAATGAAAACCCCATCCACTGACTTTTTGTAATGACTTTTTGCAATGAAAATTACACTTTTCCTTTTGTTAATTAAAATGAAAAATACCTTAGGCATGTTTCAATAGCATTTTCAATACTACCCATTCACTATTTTTGTTTTTGTGTATCTGAGGGACTATAATGTTAATGAAAAGTTAAAAAAATATATACAACAAAATAAAATTCTTTTTTTTATCTATTATTTATCTTTATTTATTTACTTATTTTTATATCCATCTATATATATTTCCTTTAATATGTACTGTATGGGGCAACACAAGAAGCAAGAAGGTTCCGGGGTCGAACCTGCTGGCTGACTGGGGCCTTTTTGTGTGGAGTTTGCCTGTTCTCCCCGTGCCTGTGTGGGTTTCCCTCTGAGCACTCTGTCGCCCAATGACATATAGATTAGGCCAACTGGCTATTCTAAATTGACCATAGGTCTAAATGTGAAAGTTAATGGCTGTTTGTCTCAGTCTTAGCCTTAGTCCTAGTGATCTGCCCAGGGTGTACCCCACCTCTCACCTGAAATCAGCTGGGATTGGCTCCAGCTTTCCTGTGATCTGCAATGAATAAGCAGCACAGACAATGGATGGAGGGAAGGATGTATTGCAGAGGTCACTAACAGGCGGCCCGCGGTCCGAAGCCGCCCCATACGGACCCGGACCTACAGCCAAAACAGAAGGTTATACTAGGCTACTTAAATATATATCACACTAATTAGTTCGATATTATGATCTTCCGGACCTTTGCTTCAAAAAAATTTCTCTAACTGGCCCTCTTTAAATTTTAGTTGAATACCACTGATGTATTGTATAGAAGTCATAGGTGATAAAATGGTCCATCAGTTGTTCGAGAGCTTCATTACTTATTTACTGTATTACACCACAGCACTATTGCTTTCTGGATCCTGATTAGTCAGATAACTGTTTATAGTTACCACAACACAAGGGAGTACAGGAACTAATTTGTCTCACAGAGTATTAAACATAACTATAAAAGTATAGAAAATATTTTGTGCCATTTTCTTTCTTTTCTTTCAAAAGATATTCCATAAGTTGGTGTTTTAATGAAGCTGACAGACAACACTGTTCAATATAATTGAGATCTTTGAGGTGAGTTTTTAGGCAGTAGCATCAATGATTATGGTTTATATCACTTTCATCCTCATCAGATAATTCTGAGCCCTCATGCCCTGTAGATGGCATGGAGTCATCTTTGAAGAGACCACACCCATCAGGATAGAATTGTTTCATCATAGGTGATCAGTCTGAATTGCTTTGTATTGATTTGGAATGATTGTAGGGTGTCAAACTCACATTAGGTAACAGGCCGCATTACATGGACTCCTACAGGATTGAACAATGTCTGCTATTTTAAAACCCCATTCACCAACCCACTTATGTGGACCGTGAGGGAGAAGTTTGTGACGGTTATCACAAAGGTGATTTCACACAATTGTAAAGAATCTCTTTGTATGCTATAGCATTGAAGTTTCCTTTCATTAGAACCAAGAGGCTCAAACCTGTTTTCTCATGACAGTGCCCCACTGTACACAATGCAAGATCCATAAAGACATGGTTTGGAAAATTGGCGTGGAAGAACTCAAGTGACCTGCGCAGAGTCCGGACCTCAACCACAGTGAACACCATTGGGATAAACTGGAATGCCGACTGCACCCCAGACCTCCTAGATTGAACATCAGTGACTGAATGGGTAAAAGCATACAGCCCTACTCTAAAAGCTAGTAGAACAATTCCCAAAAGATTGGAGGCTGTTATTACACCAAAGAGGGGACTAAACCTGGAACAGGATGTACAACAAGTATAGGAGTGTGATGGTCGAGTGTCCATAAACCTTTAAATAGCTAGCAATTACAGTCTAATTCTGACTTCATGTTGTCGTTTGTAAAATATTCTGTGCATTGTTATCATTATTATACCAACTTGAAATAAAAATATTTTACAAAAAAATAAAAAATAAGCTAGCAATTAGTGTTGTGTGTGTGCGTGCGCCAACAGACAGACAGACAGACAGACAGATAGAGGGTTAAATAAGTTTTCACCATCTTCAGTCCTGGTCCACAGAGTCTCTAAGGTAACAAGTTGCTGTAAAACTGAAAATCTAAACTATTTAAACACAATATTGATATTTGATTATTATTTGTTACTTATCTGCAGCTTCATAGTACACACAGATTTGAAAAACAATTCAGTTTGCACCATCTAGTGGTGTCTCATTACAGAATCTGCTCAGACGCTCAGATCTGCTCTAGTTATTTCTAGACTTGACTGTTTAAATGTCCACTATGTAGGATTCAACCACCTGACTGCCCCTCCCTTGCCCTTTACCTTCCAAGTGTGTATTAGAACGTACGTTGACCATCAGGTGCCTGTATCCAAAACACACTCCCTTGCTTTTTCCATGATAAATAATAAGTATAATCCTCCATTCTTCAATGATTCAAAAGCAATCAAACTTATGGGATGGGAACAGTAACTTCGCTTCATCACACCATGTTGTTGATGATTATTTTCCTATAACAATGCCTCTTTAATAACAATATCCTTTTAACTCTTTGTAGGATGCATAAATCACTACGGTCATTAGCACAAAAGTGACTAGTGGTGGTCAGTTTAAGTCCCAGAACTAGGGGAGAGCCACTGTTAGGTCCTAAAACGAGACCCTTAACCCACAGATGTATGCGATCTTATAGACTTTTGCTTCACAGATCTGTCAACTGAATAAATTGTATCAGAGAGGTTGACTCCATTGGCCGGAGCTCTAGACACTCCATAAAAACAACATTAAAAAGGTGATATTTATAAAATGCATTTATTGTGTTTTTTGGATGCCACTATATACAGTTGGGAGATGTACAGAAGGAGAAAAGCCACATCGCCTCACAAACACTTCAGGACAGAGAAGCTGCACATGGTTCCATCAGGACAGGTACACACTTTGCCAAAGCGAGCACCTTTACGAATGGCACACTGCTCACCTGCGTCACACTGAAACATGAATCACATTGACAGTTAAACACTTAGCCATCATAAATCGCACCTGTTTTATAAGATTTTTAGGAGATGTGGTCTGTCTGAGAGTGTACCGGCCAGTCCAATGAAGGAAGCAGGGCCGCTGTACGTGTATCTGTGCGTATCAGTCCTGGTGAAGGAGGTGTGGCTTGTATGTGTAGCAAATGAAACAGGGCATCATATAGAAATGGCTCGATATCATATTGTGTTATATTAAATAATCACATTGAGTATGTTTTTTTTTCCCTATTTATCCTAGATCTTCAAATTACTCATTACGAATCTCAAAAGGTCTCTTCTGCTCTCATGACTGTGCACTCGTCAGTAGATCAGGCTCAATTTAGCATCCCATCATTTCAATGGAGCATCCTTTGATTTCAGTTGATCATCAAATCATTCAGTGTAGAAAAATAACTCAACATTCATGCCAATGAATCAGACTGAACTTTCTCATTCTACACAATGTAATTATTGCTGTAGCTGTCTGGATGCATTTGAACATGGATAATTAACTGGGCTGGAGTGAGATGAGCACCTCTGGCCCTGCCTATGAAAAGTTTCAATATGCTTGTATAAAATAAGGTGTCACCTTTGCCTCCCTAGCCAGCAAGAACTCCATCTAATTTGAAAAGGTGAAAAAAATGGCAGATTCCCTAACATAACTAATTATCTTTGCTAATGCCTGGTTAGACTAGCACTCGTTCCAGTAGCTCAAGATTCAATATCTCAATACGCAGTTATACAAGTAAAACATGGAGTGAAGTGTAGCCTGGTCACTCCTCCACTCCTGCAAGTGAAGAAAAACTGAAAGTTGAAATTAAAAGGAGAGAAAGAAAGCTAAATATTGAATAAACAGAATATACCTCTAGCCAAAAAATAGACCTTTAGTTCAAATAAACTGTACGTAACTATCTAAAGTGCTTGTTAATGTTTAGCTAATGATAAATGCAGTATAATTACATGATATTTTATTATGATTAATTTAAAAGCAAACATCACATCTGCGTGGGTGGGAGCAGAAGACGTACAGAGATTATACCGGTATGTTATTTTCATGCCAGGCAGGGTAGTTTATTTTTAAATAATTACGTCATGAAATCATTTAATCATTTCAGTTTCAGATATGTTCTCACAGGAACCTAAGTACATGTTTTGACTGGATACTCACTCTCACACACACACACACAAACATGTATATACACACACACACACACACTACTGTGCAAAAGTCTTAGGCACCCTAAGGATTACCTCAGGCACAAATTTTACCATAGATATGGATTTTTATGAACTCTGCATTGAGTTAGTATCAAAAAAATAAAATTTTAGACGTCCAGATATTACTTTTCTAAAAACATTGTACGTTATTTGCAAACTTTTCTATGTCAGTAAACAATGCAACATATCGCATAAGAGAGCACTTTTCAAATGAAAAAACATTATGAAGATTCCTGGGTTTTGCATGCAGAAAAATGAGCAAGTGCAAAAGTCTCTAGAACAACTTGAGCAGATTCTCCAAGATGCTCAGAAAAACATACAGTTCATTTCCTTATAAAACTATACAAACTGTATACTATTTATGGGATTACTATTTAAAAAAAAAAAAAAAAGGTCCTCAGAGCAAATATTGACTTTGTTTAGTTTATTACAGTTTACCGCGTGTTGTAGTGGGGTTTTTTTTTCTCGAAAGTAAAAAGATTTAATTTCATTATTTTTGAAGTCATTTTTATTTCACAGCATTTCTTTGCACATGCCTAAGACTTTTGCACAGTACTGTATGTGTGTGTGTGTAATATATATATATATACACACACACACATATTTTATATATAAGTCTAAAATTTCTCAGATATTTTAACTAATAATCAGTTGACGTACCGAAGGAACCCAGCCTAGCCTCTTCTCAGTGGGTGGACTCTGTTTATTCCTCAGTTTTTCAAGGACCTCCTGAAGAGCTTCGATCTACAAGAACACAGCATTAGGATTTTTATTTTTAAACCTAATCAATCTCTATAAAGCCTGCACTCTCAAATACCTCAGCCTTGTTAAAAGGATTAGATGTAAGTGTAGTATTTGTATTGTAAACCTTGAAAAGACACCCTCACCAGCTCTTTTTCCTCCTGTCCCTTGATGTCATCTTCAACTGAACGGATCTCGACCAAATCTTCGCAGTTTCCGATCCAGACAAAGACATAGCAGGTGAGTGTGAGAATCAGGAGACGTTCGTTGATCATGATGCCGATGATCACTATGTCTGGATTTAGTCTGATAACACAGACGGTGTGGGTGGGAACTCCAAGCTCACTTCTTACTTTTATACCTCCACAATCACATCAGGTCAATCAAAAATTAATGTCAGGGAACAGAAAGAGATGAGACACAAAAAGGTGAGGCCATGAACTTATCTACACACCCCTGACATTTCCTAATGGAGCAAACACCAAACCGGAGCTATTTTAAGTCCTTCAGGTAATTTAGCTTAGGATATGAGGACAACGCTGGACGTCACACATGCCTCTCTGACCTGCATGTGTCAAACGATTACAAAAATCCACTTCTGCACATATCTGCTCCCTGACCCTGTCAATTTACGTCAAATGTAAAGCATGCATATGACAGATTAATGCTGAAGTTCACATTTTAAAACCACAGAACTCATGTAACAATTAAAGAATTCAAACAGCAGTAACATCCATAGCATTTTAGTTAGCAGGTTTTTATACACTTCCGTGGCTCCATCAAGAGCATTTCTGAACTGCAAAGAGCGAATCATTTGCGGATCCCATTCTTCAACCGATGACTTAAGCTCTTTAGCTAATCGTAAAATGGTGCAAAGGTGCTCGAGAGTTAGTCCTTGTTCTGGTTCTTCTTCTTCGTGTGCTCGATCCTCCTCTTGTTCTTTCTCTTCCTCGCTCCCTGACTTGATCATTTCGGCCAGATCTTCGTCGGTCAGCGGTTTTGAGTAGACCTCAAGCACCTCAACCACGTCATCAGAAGTCATGTCATCAAAGCCTTCTCCTCCTAGCTGTTTTGCCAGCCTAACTGCCTTATCAACCGCAGAGTG
>JAQLOM010000007.1:12098541-12108894 GCA_030068315.1 Chrysichthys thysi | reverse complement strand
ACACACACACACACATGCTATAAAGAGTCAAAAGAGTCTACTATATATAATTTTGAAAACAGCAGGCATTCCTGAACTAAAACGTGTCTATCTTATGCAGGTATCACACCCAGTGCCAATGTCTGGCACCTTAAAGTTGTAAAGGTGTAAGCATTTAAAAGATTTTTCCTCCACATCAAGCTCCACATTTATAGTCTAACCCATTGGTGGAAAAACAACATTTCTGTTATGGCATTCTCAATTATTATCTGCGTCATTCCCACATCCATCTCATCATCTGATGTAAAAAGAAAAAAAAAAACCAAAACACTCACTCCATATATACATGAACCTCATTGCTGTCTCTTCACTACACTGATTTTTGTTCATCCCAACATTGGTGATGAAATAACTGCTGATTCATTCATTCACTTCTGTTGTGTTAGATCAATTTCTATTTATTCAATATGATGAGGCAAGAGCATTACTGATAGAATTTAACCTTACCACCATCTGACATGTTTTTGGAGGCTGCATGACATTTAGGATTAAAAACACTCAAGTATAACTTTAGACATCATAGTAATGCTCAAGCATTCAAGCAGCTTTTGCTTAAATATTAAGGGCATGGTTTGTATACTGTCTATAATTAAGATAAGCTATGATTAATTTCCCGAACGATCTGATAGGACAGAAGAGGACTGTCATGTTCCAGTACACTCATTTGGAAACACAATCCTTTGGGTATCATGTAACTGGCAGCCCTTTGCAAAAACATGCACTGACAGACCTGATGGACTGCCATCACTGCTGGTGTCTCTTACACACAGGGTAATACAAGGACAAGGTCGCAAACATCACGCACCTGCAGCACACACCCAGCTCTGATGTTTCGATCAAGTACTGTTTACAGGTCAGTGCAAAATTTCTAAAAGAAAAATGTCTATAGGAAAGGAAAAAAAAAAAAAAAAATTCAGTGTGTGAGATTTCAGACTTATTATGTTTATTGCGCGACTCTGTGGTTCTCGGTTCTGGTTGGTCAGATTCCTTATCTAGCGCGTTCACAGAGACTTGTATGGCAGGCGGCCCACATGAAATGACAAGCTGCATGACTTTTTTGTCTTTGAAGCTTTAAAAAGAAAGAAGAAAGAGAGGCTGGTGATCGAACGACTATTTAGAGGTGCTCTGATGTAAGGAAGAATTTTCCTGTAACAGCAATATCATGTTGAACAATCTTATTTTCAGGGAGATACTGTTGCCCAAGTTGGGTTAGCACATTTCTTACATGTTTTTTTAGTTTCAGTGTTTATAAAAAATAAAAAAAAATAAAAAAAAAATTAAAAAAAAAGTAGAAACACACCACAATCATGGACCAACCCACATACACAGTACTTGCTTACCGTGTCCAAAAATAGCTTACTATTTTATACTTAAATTAAAACATTTCTACTAAATTATATATTACATTACATTTAAATTGAATAGATTTTAGGGAAAGAGTAAAAAGAAAAAGTTTATTTAAATGTTAAAAAAATATATGCTAAATTCCAAATGTACTATATAGGTTATTAACTTTATATTAATCTTATTATTTAATAAAATTAGACTGCTTGAGAGTTCATTAAAATTGGAATATTAAGCTGAGTGTTTATATATTTGTCCATGAGTTTTTTTTTTTCCAATACTAGAGGAAACCATGGCTTGCACACTGTCTCCCTTCCCAACCCAGAGATTTTCTCTTTTAAGCCCTTTGAAGAAAGATTTTAGCAGTGAGAGGAAACAGACATGGATACTCCAGATCTCTAGTGAGAACTCTGAGATCTTCCCGATCAAGAACATTCCCCTATCAAACTTGCTAATGATCAAATTAGCCTATGTTATCAGTGATCAATCTCCTGGCCTTCACCCAGCCTTTGACCCTGTGCTCCAGGTTTGCGCTGCCTGAGCATCACGCTGTCACATGCTGAGTAACACACCTGATCTCAGGTCATCACACTGATAAACCCTCACCTCCTCCTGTACTCCCTGAGACATACACAGTAACACCACCACATGTGTGTGAGGACAGCGCTAATGATTTTCATCATTTCTCGTTACTGATTATATTTTAATTCAACTTTCTCAGCTCATTTTTAACGCTAACAAGAGATGGTTTGTTTGGTTTAGGAGGCATCCATAAGTTTTCACACCCCATTTTTCAGAAAGATTGCCTTTCGAGATCACGTGATACTTTAATTGCAGACAGATCAATTAACTTCACAGCAATGTGGGGGAATACTTATGCAATCACAACTTTATGTTGTTTTTGTCACAAATAACTTGATAAACTATATAGATATCTTCTCACTTTAATATTATGTGTTAATTTGTCCAGATTCTTTTCACTTCCAGGCTGTACAAAATGTGTAAAATTTCAAAAGAGCTGAATACTTATACAAAGCATTTTCCATTCAAAAACAAAAGCATTTGCATCAAAAACAGAGCAAAGGATCCTGGGAGAAAAGTGTCCATTACTTCAATTTAGAGCGGCTGTTCAAATAATCCTTATACCAAACACTCTGCGTAGGGCTCAGATTAGACTGCAGAGCTAGTATAACTAAATATTAAAATGGCCCCAGCATTATAAATGAAAAATTGACCCTTTCCTTAACTCTTGGCATACTTTATGGATTAATGCTCATTATTTTCATTATAAGGAGTCAACACATTGTTCACTTTGCCATTTCAGAAGATTATTAAGACAGAATCTGCACATAATTAAAACAGGCATGATAACTGTAATACATTAATGCTTCCTGATTCATTCATCTGCTAGTGAATTAAATACTGAATGTTGCACTGTACCCCTTCCTGTTTGGAGAACAAGTCGAGACACTGACGGAGAGTTGAACAAGTCTCGCTGGATGCCTCACACACCTCTCTGAGTTTATGCAGGACAGCCATCGGGAGGCCTGCACCAACACAACACACGCACACACACACGCATACGCATACGCACACGCATGCACAAACACACACGCACGCGCACGCACAGCAAAGAAATACATTAAAGTGAGGACAGAATTGCTGGCACTTGAACCCCCCACCCAAATCTCCTACTTCATTTTAAAAGAAATGAATGATAAAGATGGAAAGAAAGACTAAAAAACATGAAACTGCAAAGAAAAAGGGAATTAAAATATAATTGTGTGTGTGTACATGTTCACAAAATTAAATGAAAAACAAAACTAAATGACTTCAGTACCGTAAGAAAAATCCGATTAGGACGGATCAGTCAGTACTGTACATAACTGACACGTGTTGCAAAAAAGGAAAGAAAAAAAGAAAGGAAAAGATCTTGAATATAGTCAACTCTATCTTGTATTTCCATCATCCTTTGTGCACAACTCTCACATGAGTATTTGAATAGCGCATAAATCTGTAGTTACTGCTGAGGCCTGAGGACCAAGGTGCATCATTTCAGCATTAAATCCTCAGCTCTGAGTACAGCTCTCTATATAATCCGAATAGGACACCACTGTCCAAGGGAAATACTTATTTTAACCTGAAAGTAGATCCCTTTGTGGTTGGAGACTAATAAATAAATAAGTAATGGAGAAAAAGTCTCGTCCCACACGCTTACTTCCTGTCCTGACATAAGAGCTGTCTGTACTGTTTTCTTTTAATGAATAATGAAAAGATATGAATATATCTGTTCTTACCTTCACCGAATGCATCCTCTTTCACCATGGAGAGGAGAGACAACACCTCAGACTCCAACTTCCCATGACAGGTCTCAGCCCGCTGGAATAAGCAGTGAAAGAAAATTATGAGTTAAAAAACAAAGAGGAGAATTGCTCCAAATCACAACCAATGTCATAACATCACAAGGATGCAGGTCCAAGGTTTTGGACTATTGTGAACCTCAATCCACTGATAATATTCTAATAATTTTTCTTTATTGATGATGATTTGGTTTGCATACGAGATTACTGGTCATGCAAGGGAGTGAAGGATTCAAGATGTATTCTGTAGAAGCTGTTAATGTGTTTAAATTCCACCTTGTTAAAGTGTATTTTAAAATTAGCATTTCCATTTCAGGCATTATGTGACTTAAAACCAAGAGAATGTGCTGATGGTCTGAAGAATAAGCCAACCTTCAAGTTCATATTTTACCCTAGAAAAAAATATATTCCTTGTGATAAGAAATGTTTCTGCTTACTTTACACCTCCACTAATAAAAATAAATAAATAAATAAAATTTAAAAAAACTTTTTTGCTTTGAAGTCTGATAAGGAAGTAATAAACTGAATACCGTATTTGTGTATTTAATGTTGGAGTGGTGTCCCATAGTTTTTCAAGCCAAGACATAAACTTATCATAAACGTTTGCGCTGCTATCACTCCAGAAAATGGAATTAATGGATTAAAATTTCGAAAGTGAGTATAACAGATTACTAAAAGAAGGTTGCTCTAATATGAGCTCTACTATGATGTTTATTTTGTCAATACGTTTACAACATGTACATAAATGGAGTTTCGACATTGCATCATGACCTGTTTTTTAGTTTGTGCTAGTTTCATGTGGTTAACGTTCGTTTTGCGGGCTCACTTCCTCATATCCTTTTTTTTTTTAAATACTTTTTTTAATATACTGTATTCATCAGAATAAATGATGCACAATTCCTTTCCCACCTGCAGAGACTCTGTCAGCTCAGTCAGTGAGATCACCTCATCCTCGTCTTCCTCACTGTCCTGATCCTGTGAGCAGTAATGAGTGCTGAATGCAGAATGCGCCTCGATAGCTTCCAACCATTTCTGGAACACACAAACACACACATCTCTCTATATTTAGACCATGTACCATCTAAGTGTGGGGATGAAATCCTGATATTTTTTAGGCATAATCTCTAATGAACAAAACGTGTTCTTACTTTTCTGGTGACTTCTGGGTCACCTTTCGGCGAGACTTTAAAATAATGGACGCTGTCATCAAAGCACTTGACTGTAAAGTAGCAGGTGTCTTTAGTCTGTTAGAGAAAAACCTCACATTAGGACAGTTATAATAATAATAATAATAAGAAGTAAATACACTATTTTTTTTTAAATTATTATTAATGATTGATCTTACACTACACTGTGCCTGGGTCAAGGCTTTGCAGCCTTTACTCTGACTGTTGGATGCAGCATCAGACCTGAAATTAGAAAAAAATGAAGAAAAATCAGTTAGAATTCAAAGTTATATTGGTGCAAGTGTGTGTGCATGTGCGTGTGTGTGTGCATGCGAGCATGCGCTGAAATTTATCTTTGTTTGTGAATAGTTTTTATAAGAGGATTCATGAAATATCCTGTCAGGCTAGTTTATGTTAATCATCTCACTGCTTAGCATTTCCTATGTGAAGACAACCCACTTCCCCATTTATGGCCTTCAAGACACACCCACTAATACATGGCATTTGAAAAATGACAGTTTCATAGCTGGATATTGCTTTAGCTCTAAAACTAAGACAGTACACATTTTTGAATCCCACATGTTCCTGAATGTGATGAGCCAAACGTTCACACTCACTGTTTAGAGTACCATGACAAAACTCCATCTTGAAGAACGACCCAGCAGGAACGCCAGCCAAAGAACCTGGTGCTCTGGAGTGATTAAACACATTAGGGACATTGTTTACAGAGAAAATGAAAACACAATCGAAAAGTGTCCCACTGCAAAAAAATCATTTCAACCCAGCTGCACAAATCGGTAACAGTTCATAAAGCTCCACTGCACTACTTTTATTGTGCCTTTATGAGCTTTTAGAGCTTCCATGGAGGTGTCCTGATTTTTCCCCCCTCGTTTTGTAGCTGTTCTGAATATGGAAAGATTTATCTGTTGAGCACATTCTGTACAATGATTTGTACAAACATCCCAGCAAGTATATATACCAGAAAGTATATATGCATATACACACCCCGACTGAACTAACATATTATATTAGCATTATTTCCTGTGGGGGGAAAAAAAAGGAGTTTTGCCAGTTTTCTTTAAACAGAAACTTAATAATTAACAAAATATAGACAAAGAAATTAAATAATGCATCAGAGAAGCAGCTTATCCTGTTCAAATAGCTCTTATCCCTCAATACAAAGTAGTTTTTTTAAATCATTAATATTTAAGCATAATACAAATTACGTATGTTTGCACGCACACACACACGTGCTCACACACAAATACCTTCCAAAGAGGACCATCAAACATCTGAACATGACGCCTTGGACCCTATGAAAGAAAAGCACTGCTCAGTTCTTTGGTCCGACTGTAAAATTCACTGCTGTTATGGGAAAATAATCCATGATAGTGTCGTGTTAAAATGAACTCACTCTGAAGCTACTGTAATTACTTTCCAAAACAGCATGTCTTGCCATGTTTCATTCCTCTTACTCCACAGTATGTTGACAACCTTTACGATTTTTATCATCTACACTTTTATTACAGCGACTAGAGACAGTCATTCCCGCACCTATATTTGTCCCTTGACGTTAATGAGACAAAAGACATGCAGAGAAACCGCATAGTGTAAACTCCTCTGTCCTAAATATGTTGGGAAATAATGTGCAGCTCTCTTACAAAGCACTGACAGTGGAGACTCCGTGCATTAATGTTAAATAAACACCTCCTTACAGAAAACTTCACCCTATCAACAATTTTCTTCAATCTGTTTATATGGTGCATCCACTATACAAATTCCAAGGAAAGAGTTGTTACTATAGAAACCAACACTACTACTACTACTCCTCCTTTCGGCTATTTCCTTCAGGGTCGCCACAGTGAATCATCTGTCTCCATCTAACTCTATACTCTGCATCCTCTTTTCACACATCAACTTACTTCATATCCTCTTTCGCTACATCCATAAATCTCCTCTTTGGTCTTCCTCTAGGTCTCCTGCCTGGTGGATCCAATCTCAGAATCCTTCTACCAATATATTCACTATCCCTCCCTCTGTACATGTCCAAACCATCTCAGTCTGGCCTCTCGAACTTTATCCCCAAAACATCCAACATGCGCTGTACCTCTGATGTCCTCATTTCTGATCCTATCCATTTTCGTCACTCCCAAAGAGAACCTCAGCATTTTCATCTCTGCCACCTCGAGCTCTTTCTCCTGACTTTTCCTCAGCGCCACTGTCTCTAGGCCATCCAACATTGCTGGACACATCACCATCTTGTACACCTTTCCTTTCATTCTTGCTGATACTCTTTTAGCACACAAAACCCCTGACATGTTTCTCCACCCGTTCCGACCTGCTTACACTCGCTTCTTCACTTCTTTTCCACACTCTCCATTGCTCTGTATTCTTGACCCTAAGTACTTAAAATCCTCCACCTTCTTTATCTGTCCTCCCTGTAAACTCACCGTTACACCTGGGTCCCTGTCATTCACACACATGTACTCTGTCTTGCTGCGGCTAACCTTCATCCCTCTCCTTTCAAGAGCATACCTCCACCTCTCTAGATTTTCCTCCACCTGCTTCCTGCTCTCATTACATATCACAATGTCATCTACAAACATCATAGTCTATGGAGATTCCGGTCTAACCTCGTCTGTCAGCCTGTCCATCACCATAGCGAACAAGGAGAGACTCTAGGCTGATCCTTGATGCAGTCCCACCTCCACCTTGAACTCGGTCACACCTACAGCACACCTCACCATTGTCTTACAGCTCTCATACATGTCCTGCACCACTCTAACATATTTCTCTGTCAGTCCAGACTTCCTTATACAGTGCCACAGTTCCTCTCTCGGCACCCTGTAATAGGCTTTCTGTAGATGTACAAAGACACAATGCAGCTCCCCCTGACCCTCTCTGAACTTCTCCATCAACATCCTCAAAGCAAATACTGCATCTATTGTGCTCTTCCTTGGCATGAATCCATACTGTTGAATGAGTTGTTACTATAGAAACAATAGCAGATTAGAACGAGTATATTCAAATAAACCTGTGAAATTAATCAGCACCTTCTGACCAATCAGAAGACAGAAATCTAAAGTTGTAGTATAAACATTAACAATGCGGTGTAATGCACCTGTGTGCTGCACTTACTTTCATCAAACTGCCCTCCAGGATCTGCCTCATCTCGGTGTCCTTCGCAAGATCAAACACCGTCTGGCCTGAAAACACACCATGAAAAAAACCACGGTATCTAAATCGTTACACACTGCCCTCCATTTACACAAACAAGATATTGTTACATTCAGCTATAAAACAGTTATTATATTGCTAATAAACAGGGTCAAAAGAAGCAGAATTTAATTTCCAAATCACTTAAATTTGCAACTCAAAATTAAAACGCCCCTTAAATATATTTTGACATCATTTTTACAAGTTACACCCCTTAACTTGGGAATCGTCTGTGGAATAGTCAGCTTGTACATCCAACTCTACTCGACTACATGCTGAAGCGTACGGAGTCGCTGTTTTGTTTATTTTTAACTAAATCTTGTTAAAAGCAATTCGTTTCCTAATTCCCAGAACTGTGTGGTGAGAATAAAGCAAAACTAAAATAAAACAAAATTCTCTCTTTGTTTTCCCCCTTTCATTTGGAAATGAAAAAATGAACACAAATACCAAATTCAAATAAAATTAGTGTTGTATTAACTACTTTTAAAAGTACTGAAAACTGTTTTCTGGTGGCAAATGACTTTCTTTGATTCTTCATTCATTAATTTGTGTATTGCAATATTTTCATAAAAATAATTTCATGGAAAAAAAGGACCTTTTTTTAGTGCATGTGCCATTTAATTGTAATTCTATAATGCCTAATAATTCTGTAATATAATACTAGTTCTCCAAAAATAACAAAAAATCATTCATTCAAAAATTTCAGCAAGCTTCAGTGCTACTTCCATAAAACTCCCAAATGTATAAAGTACTTCTTAGGCTTTATGTTTAAGTTTTATGTGAGATGATGATGATGATGATGATGATGACTTCTTTTGTTACCATTCTTGTTCTTGATGTTGGGGCTGGCTCCGTTCTGCAGCAGTTTGACTGCGCACTGTTTCTGGCCTCTGTACGCAGCACAGTGTAATGGCGTGTTACCCAGAAGGTCCGTGCAGTTGATGTTTGGAGGTTTCTCCCTGTTCAGCTTTGTTCAGAAAGAAAAACCAAGCAACACAGATTTAGCTACACATTCATCATTAGCAACTAACAATAATGACTAGACCAGCACTTAGATTCAGTGTAGCTGTGTGAGTAGGATGGCATATAGATACCTTCAAGTTACTGTAACAATTTTCCTTTTTACTGTGTTATACCAGTGAACAAAACTCTTTATGTTGCAGCTTAGTGGATTGGTCAGAGTTTTCTATCAGAGCAGCCCTGACAACAGTGTAGCTACAAATCACAGGTTTATATTATATTATTGCATTTGTTCTAATAATCTAATAACATTATCCTTTATGGAAGTTAAAGTTATAACATTAGTCTTCAGGCTGATTCTAAATTGCCCGTAGGTGTGAATGTGAGTGTGAATGGTTGTCTGTCTCTGTGTGTTGGTCCTGCGGTGGATTGGTGACCTGCCCAGGGTGTACCCCACCTCTCACCCAAAGTCAGCTGGGAATGGCTCCAGCTTCCCCCCACGACCCTGAACAGGATTAAGCGGCAGAAGGTGAGTGAGTGGGTGAGTGAGTGAATCTTCAAGCTGCATTTTTTTTTAAGGACAAGAGAGGCTGGTGAGGGAATGACAGCTTATATCCTCAAACATAAGTTGGAACAGGAACTAACTTGTTTTTTCAGACACCCCACAAGAGGACATGTAACTATAAATAGATGAAAAGTACATCTTGTACAAACTCAAACACAAACTGCTGTGGTACATGCTCTTAAAGGAACGCAGATCAATATAGGGTATCTAAGCTTGTAGGCTTGTTGTGGCTACAAGCTATAAGTAGTGTTTTTTTCAGCAGGAAATGAGACCACACAAAAGATAAGAACGCGATGTACACATCACTTAGCATGCAAGAATATACAATGAAGAAGGGGAAGGAAATTACCCCATTTGCGTTAAGCACAAAGCTGCCACAAACAGTTTATACTGAAGCTGGATGTAACCTTCTCCCTGAATTTCAAAATCTCTCCGAGCACACACTAAACAGTGGGCAAAATGTTGCTCAACATGTTTATAATGCTGGCTGTTGCATATGATCATGCAGGTGATACGCTGTGGGGCTGGTACCAGTTTTAACAGGGTAGTTGTGGCTCCTTCTCGAGCTGCTTCCAACACCTGCTCCTCCAACTTCCTCTCCTCAGTTCGCTCAGCCGCTGACGGAGCAAAAAAAAAAAAAAAAAAAAAAAAAAGGGATCAGCATTGAAAAAAAAAAAGTCAGGATGCAAAGTCATGTTGCTTT
>JAQLOM010000007.1:12080788-12092742 GCA_030068315.1 Chrysichthys thysi | reverse complement strand
GAGGACATGAAGTTAGTTGGTGTGAGAAAAGAGGATGCAGAGAACAGAGTTAGATGGAGACAGATGATTCGCTGTGGTGACCCCTGAAGGGAACAGCTGAAAGGAGGAGGAGTGGCAAAGAATTTCAGCAGACCAAACTAAAACACTAAAAACACTTGGTAGGTCTAAGTAACGTTCCATATTTCCCAATCTACATTATTCCCAGATTCTGAAAATGTTTCATAAAAACACCATTTAATGCACAGTCTAAACCAATTATTCATTATTTAGCCACTGTTGAAGTTTCATGCATCCATTCATTCCTGCACCTCCTTTAAGCCATGTTATTTCTGTCAGGCACTTCCACAACAAATGTTTTGACTAACTTATCATGCCAGAAAATAAATGGTGATAAGTTTACCTGTTCCAATTTACCTGACCCATCCTACTAGTGCTTGTGTTTTATACTTAAGGGTTTATAGTCATTTCTTGGTGATGATCTTCACTCACCTTCCCACAGCCCCTCTCTCCTTCTGCTCCTTCTCTCTGTTCAGCTCCTCGTTGGTCTTCTTTATCCTGGTTTCCCATAAAGCCTTGATGGAGTTCACCGTCCCAAAACACACAGTCACACCGGTCATGATGACCCTCCACGCACTCAGCTTGGCTTATAACCTGTGTGTCCTAGTGACTCTAACTCTGGTGGGGAAAAGCACTGAGCTGTAGGGCAACAAATCAAGAAGACAGAGGACAAGACGATATTATATCCAGTTCTACTCTGCAGTCTAAACAGAGAAAATAAATGCAGTTTCTGTAGTGAACACGAAAGGACTAACTATGCAACACTGCTAAGTGATCTCACAATATATTTAGAAACCTGTGAAACTAGACTGCACTTACCTCTCTCATCCATTCAAACGGTCAACTTCTACTGCGTCCCTCAACATATTTAAACATTTTGTTCTCCGCAGTCTTTTTAGATTCCTCACCAGCCTTAACAATCAAAAATATGTGCACACTGTTGGAAGAATTCCCGTTTACTTAAAAGTTCATTATCCTGATTGCATTTGTCACTGGCTTTCCCTCATGAAGCGTAACTCTGGGAAGGATCTAAAATTAGACACGGAGCTGAGAACAGACACGTCACATGGCAGAGCTAGGACAAGAGCAGCTGCCTCCTGACACTCACACCTGACAATCACACTTAACTACAAAGAATAATAAACATATCCAGATATGATATGATATCCAGCTTTATCGAAAGTAATATAACGGGGACGTATTATAGATTAATTAGATAGCAGACTTTAAAATGGCTAAATGAAATGCATTTCACACAACACATCTGTATTTGAACTTAAATCCCACGTCACTAAACTAACCCAACAGACCAACTGGACAATATTTTTGAAAGAGTACAAGGATTAGGCTCCACCAGCCCATGCCAGATCAGCGTTTCCCCAGCAGTCTGGTGCTCTTCCTGGTGAAGGGTCTGGTGGAAGAGAGACTTGTTGTCACGGAGTGTATGGTCGTCACCACTGAGCTGTCTGAATCCATTGAAAAGGTAGCGAAATGTCTCTCCTGTGGACACTATAAGCTCATCTGTTATTCGGTCATTGGGCAGCTCTGCTGGTCCCTGCTCGAGTCAAGGTTTCTGGAGTCTGGACACAGATACCTTCATGGAGTACCCGTTCAAAAACCAGCATCTGTTCTGGCTGTGATCTCTTCGCCGTCTATGAAGAGTAGGCAATGTTAATTCCTGAATTTCTGGTACCTTTCAAGATATTAGATATCATTTACACATTTCTGCTCTAACAATCCAGGTAACTTGGGTTCTATAATAATCAAAAAGAACTCAAAATCTAACTTTTCTTTCTCTCAAAAACATAACATAAGCATGATTTTCCACCGACACCTTTGCCGAGTACCTGTTCAAAACCCAGAATATGTGTGTTCAGTTCACTTTGTACTTAGAAGAGCTGTGTACATACTGTATGAATCAATCCAATCTGAGCGCTTTCCACATGCCTTTCTAAATCATCCAATCCATTGAATTTGCCACAGGTAGACTCCAGGCAAGATCTAGAGACATCGCAAGAAATTCAAATCAAACAGGATGCACCTGAGCGCTGTGCCTCATCCAAAGGATTTGTTTTGCAGTCATTATGGATTACCGGTATGTTATTTAAAATAATAATAAAAATACTAGTGATTTATCACACATGCAACACACCACAGCGTGACACAGTGAAATTACTTCTCTGTATTTGACCCATTCACCATGTGAAGCAGGGGGCAGCTGAACAGCGCAGTGCCCGGGGATCAGTGCTTGGGGACAGTACCTTGCTCAGGGTACCTTATTGGTCCTGGGCCTTGAACCCACAACCTTCCAATTGAAGGGCCAGTGCCCTGACCTCTAGGCTGCCACTGCCCCAACGTGTGTAGCTTACCAGCAAGAAAGGCACTTTACACCATTTTCAGTTAAATGTAGACCTGGATGAAGTGTGCAAAAGCTGAAGGGGTCTGAGGTTAGTACTTTCTGAACCCATTATATTGTGATACTGTATTAGTTCATCTATTGTAACAGTAAGAAGAAGAAACATCACTGCAGGTCCAATTAAGTGATTCAGCTAATTGCCATTTAATGATGATATTATTTATTAAAACTGTTCCCCCCTCAAAATCCACACACCAAAAAAACAAAAGACAAAACAAACAACCAAAAAACGGAGAAACTGTGCGTTCTTATGTAACATCCAACGACTACCTCTCCTAAAACTACATACATCATTCATAAATTGAGATTTTCCCCCCCTTAAATACAGTAAAATCCAACACAGTAGTGAGTACATGATTTTCTTCACCGCCCAACGTCCCATAATCACAGCCAGGATGCATGTGTACACTTTAAAGTTATTTGTGCAATAATGCCTTTGTAGGGAGGTGAAAAAAAATCTGCATTTAAAAGTTCAAGGAAGTTTTATTAGTGTTCATGACGATCAAAACAGCATCAGAATGCTCCCATTCATATTTTTGACCCTTGCAGTGAGAGGAGGACATACACAAACCTAACAACACACAACATAATGGTCTGTAGGTTGTGTCATGGTTGTGTGTATTTACAGAAAAAAAAGCAATAGACTCACACAAGACTAGCAGCTGTACAGTTGAGTCACATGTCTGAAAATGTGTTAATGTCCTTAACATGTGCAACTGTCCATGTCATGAGAGAAGAGAGTGAGTTCATGGAAACGGAAAAGGAAACGAAAGGGGGAGTCAGATTCTGAATCAACTTAATTCAGTAACTTAATCACAACGATGTTCAAACAGTAGTTGATGTCCAGATGTGTTTTAAAGGCAGGATGATCTACTTCAGGTCCAGCACCATGGAGGATGGGTTCTCCAGATAAGACCTCCACAGGTTGGAGAAGCGACACATTGTGGCTCCGTCAATGATTCTGTGATCTGCAGACCAGCTCACATACATGATGTGTGCTTTCACAACCTTGTCCTCCGCGTTGAAGCGAGGTAAAACCTGCACGGAGAAAAGAGATTGGCAAACTGTAGTTTTTCATCTCCGTATTGAGCCCAGCACATTTAAAGAGGACATGAAACCCTAGAAATCCTTAGCATAATTTTAGGATTTTAAGATGAATTCCCACTTTAAAATCCTTCAGTGCAAGGAGGATCACTTCTGTACTGCCGCTGGATGCAACAAGGAGTTTTATTGAATCAAAAAACAAATAAAAACTGTCCACTTTCATACTGTGCCTCTTGAGGATTATGCGGAGGACAGAGGTTTTGTGTCAGGCATATTAGTGGTTTGCTGGACCAACAAGCTGAAGTCCAACGCTGCTAGGCCTTCCAAGCTAACCAACCTCATGATAGCCTGTGATCGGACAAGATGGCACTGCACTTGGGTGAAAAATGTCATTTTGTTTACTTATTATTTTAAAAACATTTTTCACTGACAGTGCTACACCATGAAGTATTTTTAAAGTGGGAATCCATCTTATAAAATTATGCTTCATTATGCAATTAGTGTTGGCAGTCCATGGCCACTTTAAATTCATACACAAGGCTAAAAAAAAAACCCATTACTAATCTCAAGTAATAAAATTAGGACGAACCTGGATTTTCCCAAGAGCTCCGATTGCAACCTCAGGTGGCAGAATCACTGGCTTTGCATAAGTACCTCCAATCTGTAACATGACCAGATTGTTTAAGCATTACAGTGTGTGTACAGTAAAAAAGAAAAAAAAAAGCCGATGTTTTACAAGATTAAGTCCTCTGTCAGAAATGAGAATTCAATATTTTGAAACATATCAGTGCACGTTTTACACTTACTGAGCCGATGTTGGAGAGCGTGAATGTTCCCCCAGTAAGGTCCATCGTGCCGAGCTGCCCAGATGCACCCAAAGTCTGCAGTCGATTGAGCTCTGTGGCGAGTTCGAACACACTGAGCATTTGTACGTTCTTTATGTTGGGCACTAGCAGACCCTGGGGCGTATCCATGGCCAGACCAATGTTGTGTGCAGCCTAAGCAAGAATTCAAGGCAATATGAACAAATGCTATTTTTCCTGTCACACACAAAACATCAATTATAATTAAATCTCACCTTGTAGGTAATATTTTGGCACGCTTCATCCATGGAGGCGTTCAAGATCGGGAAATGGTGGAGAGCGAGTGATGCTGCCTGTAAACAAAACAAAGCAATCGTCACTCGATTCAGCTGTAGAGAATTTCACTCGCTCAGATGAGTGCTGCTGGGGGAAACTGTAGCGTTACCTTGATAAAGAATGGCATGTAGCTGAGCTTCACTCCCCGAAGCTCGGCAATATCCTTCAGCTCGGAGCGGAGACGCACCAGCCGGCTGAGGTCCACTTCATCCTTGTAGCCGAAGTGTGGGATCTTCAGAGCTGCCGTCATCGTCTTCATCATGGCCTTGTGAAAACCTGGTTTAAATAACAGCACAGCAATAATAATACTAATACTACTAATAATAACAACATTATATAATATATAATAATATATTAGCCAAGCTGCCACTGTTGGGCCCTTGAGCAAGGCCCTTAACCTCAACTGCTGAGTTGTATAAATGAGATAAAAATGTAAGTCGCTCTGGAGAACAGCGTCTCCCAAATGACGGTAATGTAATGTAATATAATAATAATAATTATAATAATAATAATAAGCAGAAGAAGGAGAATAAATATAAGAGCATGCAGTGATCTGCGGGGTCCAAGCCATCTCACAAATAGCACCATCAGTAGCCAGTTTGTGCCAGGATACAGAAAACCACAAAGAGACCATATATGACCTCTGCCTTATTAGTAGTGATGGATAAGCGGTGGCCATATTGTGTAGAAATGTCATCATGTTTTTGATAATTATTGAGGGTCACACTATGCTGAGTAGTTTAACACCAAATTTACGAAGACAAGCTAAAAATCCTAGAACTAGTTCAAATTAACACATTAGCAAAAAATACTGGACTTGCCAATAAGAGTGTGCGTGTCATGATATGCTGTAGTTATTATATTTATACTTACTTACAGTACCACTGAATTCTTGATTTTACTGGTCAGAAGGTGGTGATTATTTTCTAGAACAGCACGGCTCGGACCATAGTGCTAGCTGCAGAGAAGATCACAAGTCCATGTTGATAGTCAGCTTACCTTTAAGTGGCTCAGTGCGGTCTTTGCCTGTAAACACCGGCCTTGGGACGACAGGTGTAGGGATACTCAGAGGTTTCTTCTCTTTGGGTTTGGCAGCTGGAGGAGGTGTAGGAGGAGGAGGTTGGATCTCCTGGAAGGGGGATGGAGGTAGGATGGCGCCTGTCTGCCTGGCTATGAAGTTCAGGATGTCTTCTTTGAGAATGCGCCCATCCTTTCCGGTCCCGACAACTTCACTGAGCTTGATCTAAAAGGACACCAGATTAGATAAAAATGAGACATAATAAAGAATAATGCCTGATTGATCAGTATCTGGTTAGTATTTTAGACATTTTAGTTCTCCCATCCAACACAGCTGGAAACACTGGTATTCCTGGAAACAACCCCACTCCAGTTAACTATACAAGGTTGTCAGGTTTTAAGGGATATTTTATTCTCATTTGGCTCAAAACTAGGGATAGAAACCCCTATCAACCAAGCAAACACCGTGGCTAACAGTCATCAGTTGTGTCCTTGTTTTATTGTCCTTTATTGCAGCTGTTCAATCCACCAACTTCTGGATTGGGAGCACAGACAGCATGTATGCTTACATAATTTTTTACTTTTACGCTACGTTTCATTTCTGACTCTACTTTTGCTAAACAAAACAAAAAAGGCAAATTACAGTTATAATACAGTAACAAACATTAGCATTCAGATTAATCAAGCTTACATACGCTCTTCACAAAACAGAGGCTATTTTTTGACTCAGTCAAGCACTCAGCATGGCCACTAAACCAATCTTATTAACAACCTGAAAGTGAAGAATGGAGTGATGTTGATTTAAGTGCTGCCGTTCCACCAGGTGTCATGTTATGATTGGCCAGCAAGACTAATTAACTTGTCATAACAGCAGCAACTAACATAATTTAACCCTTTCAGTGCGGGAGTTGGCTAAAGTCGACATGTAGGGGTTTGGTGCTACGGCCATGCATACACGTTGACAAAAGTGTACAAAATTAAATAGTCCAATTGTACTTGCTAGGCGGCGACACTCGAGGTAATTTTTAGTAATATACTGTTGCTGTTGTGTGTTAGAAGACCATCTGGAGCACGTTGTTGACAAGCTATATTACGATATGCAGTAAAAACGCCGTGGGAGGGAAAGTTTAGCAAGGAGGAGGTCCTGAAATTAGTGATGGATGATATATCTGACCTGTCTGACAATGATTTTGACGATACGGAGATGGATAGTGAGAGTGAAACCGAAACTGCAAGGGCTTCTAAGAATCTTGAAACTGACACTGCAGGGCCGTCTACAAGGGGAAAAACTCCTCAAGCTTCCACTCGTTATGTAAAGATAACATCACCTCAACAGTTTCTACCGGTGCAAAGTCAAAGCGACGGCCCAAATTTACACACAAAATATTCAGCACTAGGGGCAATGAAAAATTTTTTTCCCCAGCACCGAAAGAGTTAACTAAAAATTATGACCGGCTAATTACGTGCATTAATGTAGACTACGGATGCTAGGGACGACAAGCGAGTACTCAAATCACAAGGGGGACTGATTTCATGTAGCTGCAGTCTTTTCATTCTCTCTCTTTTATTTTAAACCATGCTCACTCCAAAAATGTCTGATTTTTGACTGAATCACCAAATCATCAATTTTCACCCCGATCCCAAACATCCTTTTTTATTCATATTCACACTTTAGCACATATGTGTCAATCTCAAGGCCCGCGGGCCACATCCGGCCCGCAAGATCATTTTATATATTATTGTTATTAATGGCCCGGCGATATGAAGCGCTGGTAACACAATAAACTACAGATCCCATAATGCAGCGCTTCAGCTGCCTTGACAAACACTTCCCGTGTTAATCAAGTCTAGCTTATGATGATGCAAGTTATTGCGAAGCTAGCCCTCACGATGCCGAAGAGAAAAGTTGATTCTGAGAACAGAGCCTTTAAAAACTGATGGGAGGCTGAGTATATGTTTACTGACATTGCCGGTAAACCTGTGCGTCTCATTTGTGGAGCTAATGTGGCTGTAATTAAAGAATTTAATCTAAGACAGCACTATGAGACAAAACATCAGGACAACCTGAAAGACCTGAATGCAGAGCAGAAGATACAGAAAGCAGAAGAGTTAAAGAAGAATCTGACACTTCAGCAGACGTCTTTTACCCGTGCAAAATCACAAAGTGAAGCTGCTGTGAAATATGCTGCTAATAAAATCACATAAGAGCAAAGACAACTGAATGATTTGATTTGTTATTGCTGAAAAGCACAAACTTTATTTATATTTCCTGGTTTTGTTATGCAGCATGTTAATATTTTGTATAATTTTGACAGGATATATTTTTATGGAGAGCAAAATCTTTTGGGATATTTAAAAATTAAGTTTATTTTTTATAGAAAATGACATAAGAGTAAAGAAATTTGAATGTTTGTTCTTTTAACGTTTACTTTATTTCTAACTTGTATAATTTAGACAGGATATATTTTTATGGAGAGCAAAATATTATAAGTTATTTAAGGTTTGAGTTGATTTATTTCAGAATAATATTCCTGTCTGTTTTTATTCATATTTATGTTATGTTAAAAGTTTTAAAAGTTTAGTTTTAGTGTGTTCAATAAATGTTTATTCTGTTCGGCCCGTGACCTAAAGTATGTTTTGGATTTTGGCCCCCTGTGCCATTGAGTTTGACACCCCTGCTTTAGCATGTCAAGTCTTTGTTTCACATTACATTGAATGTTATCTTTGGGGGGGGAAGTAGTAATATTATTATATAATATTATTCAAGTGGTATTTTGGCAGAGAATCATTTGAATAGTTATAATAAAACTACTGGCAGCCTGGATCTTTTATCCCACACATTTCTTCCAAAAAATGTAATTGTAGGGCAGGTCAAAATAAACCCTTAAAAGTTTGAACCAAGTTCTACCTGAATCACACATTTTACAAGTGCTGGAACACCTGAACTGCATGAAACAGAGATTATGTAGGAAAATCATACACTTTTGTGAAGCCTATTTGTAATAAACAGCAGCACCAGCATGTCCTACATAGATTTCTAAAAAAAATAAATAAAATAACTGGTGGTTCTGCAAAAGGGTGCAAATGCTTTTATTGCGATAAATATCTTGTAACCCGAATATTATTACAGCTCACCAATATTTATATTTACAACTCACATTGTTCTCTATGGCGATGCGACGCACTGAAGGTGTGGCCTGTGTCTTGTGGCCTCTAATTTCCTGGTGAGTGTGTTCTTCCTGTGACACAGCTGGTGTTTCCATCACATCCTCTTCTGGAGCTACAGCTAAAGGAAAGAAAGATACAAAACTGTGACACGAGAAGAGCTTTTGATCTTGCAGTGAATTTAGAATCCCTTTCATAATTAATGCGGTTTACTACTCGTTATATGTCAACCTTAGGTTCTTTTGTTGTTGCAATCTTACCGCGTCCCCCATCAGTTTCAATATCAACCAGAGGCTTGCCTACGAGTGCAATAGAATCGACATCGTAGTAGAGTTTGCGGATGACTCCGTCGTAACGGCTGGTGATTGTCACTGATGCCTTGTCGCTCTGCACTTCACAGATGCTGTCGAACTGGGACACTCGATCACCTTCTTTCACATACCTTGCACGTGAGAAAAAGGAAAAAAGACTGACAAACTAAAAGTTTACAATTTCTCACAGAGGAAAATGTCGCCCCCTGTCGGCGAGTGCAGATTTAACAGACTTGACCAACACTTACCATTCTTTTACAGTCACCTCCATAATTCCCTCCCCGATATCTGACAGCTTGAACTGTAAAACTGGTCCTGCTGCAGCTGAATTAATAAACAGAATGAGAAACAGAACAGCAGGTTGGAAAAAATTATGTGACATATGTAAGGATGGAAAGTATCGACCTGAAAGGCAGTAGGGCGGTTCCCAAGATATTATATTTTTTATTTTATTTACTTATAGATTTTTTTAAACCAGGTTTGTCCCATTGAGATCACAGATCTCTTTTGCAAAAGAGATCTGGCCAAGATAGCAAAAACAAAGTTACAGTGCAAAAATCACAGTCAGCATGTTAATTACATAAAATCATCCCTATTTAAAAAAACAAACAAACAAAAAAAAAACACTTACAAACAGAAACCTGGACACCAGAGCTTTTAATTAACATTTTGAATTCATTCAGGAATATTATATCTTTTAGACCAAGATCAGTTTGAATATTGTTCCAAGAATCAGGTGCTGCAAATTGAAAAGCTTTCTTTCCCAATTCAGTTCTTACTTTTGGAACAACAAGTTTCAAAATGTCCACTGAACGAAGATTGTGACTTCCTTTTTCCATAACAAAAATGCTGATCTACTCCTCCTTTCGGCTGTTCCCTTCAGGCGTCGCCACTGCGAATCGTCTGTCTCCATCTAACTCTATTCTCTGTATCGTCCTTTCTCACACCAACTAACTTCATGTCATCTTTCACTACATCCATAAATCTCCTCTTTGGTCTTCCTCTAGGTCTCCTACCTGGTGGTTCCAACCTCAGCATCCTTCTACTGATATATTCACTATCCCTCCTCTGTACATGTCCAAACCATCTCAGTCTGGTCTCTCGAACTTTATCCCCAAAACATCTAACATGTTCTGTACCTCTGATGTACTCATTTCTGATCCTATCCATTCTCATCACTCCCAAAGAGAATCTCAGGATTTTCATCTCTGCCACCTTGAGCTCTTTCTCCTGACTTTTCCTCAGCTCCACTGTCTCTAGGCCATCCAACATTGCTGGTCTCACCACCATCTTGTACACCTTTCTGATATACTGCCCATCGTAACAAAGGGGCAGGATTTGTTCATCACACATTACACTGACATAAATAAGATTTACCTCCTGCTACATCAACTTTGTCTGTGCAGCATAAACTTATTCTGCAAAACGTTATGGACACTGCCCTGGAGCAAGATCAGAATTTCTAAGTTATATCCATTCATGCCTGGTGTCCTGCATGTTTAATATTTGCCACGCTTGGCAAGAGGAAGTGCATCTGTGCACCCTACCTACAAGGGTTTAACGTCCAAGACTACAGGAGCGCTTAGGCTTTGTAATCAGAAGGTCAAACGATGAATCTTACCATAGCTAGTGCGGAAAAATCTGTGCTGATCCAAAGCATTCCTGGAGTTCACGTGGTGTGTGTGGAGAAAAGAAGATGTCTGAAGTTTGGAGTAACAACACTTGTGCACACGCTGGACAGAGACCTGCAACAGAAGAAGCAGAAGAATAAACAAACCCCTGCCTCTGCAGGCTCTGTGGGTTCACGGGGGACTTCTGCACTCATCTGGACATGTTGTGTGTTTGCACTTGATGTAACCCTACGCACTGTACTGCTGTATGATGGTGTCCTGGAGGTGTTATACAGAGAAATGACTATTCACTCCACGGTATCAGATTACCTGCAGAGCCTGTGTGTACACGTAGGAAGAGGGACAGGACCCGTATTTACGGCTTCACAGGAACAGCTGACGTCAACTAACGTTTTCTAGCTAACTTTCTCAAGTTCAACTCATTTCAAATTCGTCGCAGTAATTAAATGCACGCCACCACTGAGCATTCAGTGCCACAGCCTGTTACTGGTATATATTGCCAGACGGCTAAGCTAAGCTAACTGAGAATGTCATCCACTTCCACTATAGCGGGTACTCACTAGGAGGCTAGCTCCTTAGCTTAGCTAGCACTTGGTCCTTGATATTTCTTTTAGTTTGTGTTTAGTGTCCTGTCCTGTTAAAGTTCACCTTCGGAATGTATATTCGTGTATTGCTTCTGCTCTTTTCAGAAGTGCGCATACACTAAAGTATGTAATTCCACCCACCAAGCGTCTCATGAAGGCGAATGAGCCCCTCAGTGTAATGAGCGCCGCCATTTTTCTCATAGATGGAAATATGCGTCTTCGGATATGACGCAATCACACGCCCCAATTTCCTAACCAATCAGAACGAGTCACACGCAGCTATTGACGAGTGAGTTTTAAGTTTATATACTGCTCAACAAAAATGGTAGTTTTGTATGCAGGGCATGTATTACAGGGAATGTGCGTCCAGTTTTCTTCTTTAAAAAAAAAAACATCACCAAATGTAAAACACGTCAGTACAACTTCACATTTTTCTTAATTCACATAAAATGTTACCTCTTTACAACATGCTTGGCTGTAGTCCAGTTATTCGTCTTTATTCATCTTCTTCCACTTAATCCTGGTCAGGGTCGCAGGGGGAAGCTGGCACCAATCCCAGCTGACATCGGGTGAGAGGCGGGATACGCCCT
>JAQLOM010000007.1:12069942-12080265 GCA_030068315.1 Chrysichthys thysi | reverse complement strand
GTATGTGTGTCACTGACGGCTGTGTCGCCTGGCACTTATGCGCATGCGCGGTAGTTTCCTAGCGTCTGCGCGGACCTGGCAGTTACACGCATGCGTCCTAGCTTTCTCGCGGTTTGTCTGAGCCTGCCAGTTATGCGCATGCGCAGTGGCTATCGAGCAGTTTGCGTGTGAGTGGAGATACTAGTTGCGGGCAGTTAGCTAGTCAGCTATTATACCTCGGCTTCAGGCAGATTGAAGGAACACTTTATTCCAGTTAAAACATTTTTTTATTTACTTCAAAGTAGGTGCTAGTCACCGCACTTTTGCCTCCTCCTGTTTTGTTCTAGGTTTTGTTTTGCTCGGGCGCACAGAGTGTCGGGAAGTTTGGCGGTTTTATCCACCGCATTGTTTGGGAACCGGCATATATTAGCCTGTAGCTAAGCTAACTTTGGCCGTTGTCTGAGTTGAGTGAAGCTCGGTTTTCTAGCGGCTCGCTGTTGTTAGTGCATCTCCTGTTATCAGGACTTGTTTGTTGTTGTACTCCGAAGTCAGCAGGAGAGATTATTCGTGTTATTCGCTGGATTTCTTCAAAAATGGCCGCAACGGCAATCGAGATGGACGGAAGTGTGATGGAAGGGGTGAGCAACACGGCTAGGTTTTTATTAACACACGTTCACTTAGTTAAACCCTATCCATTACATATTGTTTAAAGTAAATAAGATTGATAACTGTAGTTATGTCTGGTAAATCCTTAACATCATCCCGTTTTTGTCTTTTTTGCCCCAGGGAGGACAGATCCTGAGGGTTTCAGCTGCTCTCAGTTGTATCCAAGGCGCTTCTCTGAAAATCAACAAAATCCGCGCAGGAAGGAGCACCCCGGGTTTAAGGTGATGTGTCTTTCACTGATCGTCTCAAAGATGACGGATTATTCTGTGTTAAACACAATCACTTCGAGATGTATTATCCGAGGCCATGTTGTGAAGCCCTCCTCCCCCTCCCTCCCTCAAACTCCTGCATCCTGAAACAAAGCCAAGTTTGCTTGTTGGAGTCTGACCTCCATCCAGGAGCCTAAGTTCCCCCCCAGAGTGGTACATAAAGATGACTTGCTTATATATTTACCCAGGTCTATCCTTCCTGGACCCTTTTTCAAGCTGTAATATGTCTGTCTGGAGCTCTGGGCAGTAGTGCTGAATGGAGGCCTTTGTTAGTTGCCCACACTAGCACATGGCCACATGAGCCCAACCTCTCAAGACTTTTCTCTTATCATCAAAATAAAGTTTATTCACTTGCAGTGAAGGACTAGGACTGATGCTGGGTTAAAAAACCTTTTGAAAATATGTCGCATCTAGCTCGATTTAGGCGCATGCGATACAATTGTGATTATTTTTGCTGTTCAGATGTAGGCAGTGTCCCATGATATTTCTGGAATATGATTAAAAACAGCTTTATTTATTGTGTGTAACTGTATTTATGTTACAAAACAGACCTTACAAAAAGCTTTATGAAGTTTTGATCTAAACAGAACATGGTATTGAGAGTTTAGTGTGATTTTGATATTTATATATATATATATATGAAATAGCAAACTATCCCTGGCCTAGCTGTGTTGTGTTTATCATACTGGGTCTTGCATGTGTTTGTTCTTTGTTCTCCAACTTTTCCTCGTTTTCACTTGTCTGCTGATTATCGTCTATTGCAGGGTTGTCACTCTTCTATGTTATATTTCCCTGGAGCCTGTGAGAACGCTGTTTTCGTACTGCGGATACTTTTGTATATTTAGAGTGACACTAAAGAGCTAGTTTAACTAGATGGGCATCTCTTCTTTCTAAAACACTGTGTATCTCTGTCGTGTGCTCTCATTAGGTTTGGGTTACATTGTTTATTTTATCTAAGTGATTAGTGAGTAAATGTGAATAGTGTAATGAGGTCATAATCAGATCCGGGAGATAAAAATATGTAGTGCGGCTAGACACAGCTACATATTTCCATATATGACTCTGTCGTTTGGCTTGATCTAGGTTGTACAAGAAGCTTTTCAATCTCGTCATCCTGTGCAGTTCCACGTGGAGAAATGTTGTCTGGTAATACTTGAAGTGTTTTTACGATACGCAGTATGTATCGTAATATATATACCAGTAAGATGAGCAGAAACATTAGTAACTAAGCATTTAAATTAATTATACTGACTGTTAAAAGGTACATTTGGGATTTTTTTTTTTCCCGTTCAGTTTTCAAATGTAAAAATGTTTTAATGGTATGAATAGTGTTTTAGGGTCGCTCTGTCAGGATCAATCATTTTGATTATCATTCTTCTACAGAACACCTTTTGCAAGTCACCATGAATTGCCTTGAAGATGATCACTGCCTGTGATTTCTCCATCAACAGATGAAACAATGTCTTCACCAAATTCACAATGTTTATCTTTTTAACACACAAATTGTGCACCATTTTTTTCATAGTTTTATGTCTTCTCAATATACTTTGACTTATTCTTGAAATATTGTGGGGGTTTTTTTTTTCTTGAAATATTAGAACTTATTATATATTATTATGTGTACTTTATACTACTTTATTTACAGGATGCATCACAATCTCAATTTTACAATCAATATTCTAATCACGAGCAGAGATTTAATCCTTTGAACACAAATGTGTTGTGTAGGTTTTCTGTGTACTTACATGGTGTTTACAGTTAAATAAAGACAGCAGCAGGGACTGTGAGAAGGCGTTGCTATTGTTCACCGTGTCTCCCCTGCGCCCCTCGCTAGGCCTCAGCATCTGTCGGGCTTGGAGCTGCTGAGGGACATGTGTGATGGGAATCTGGAAGGAGCCACTGTGGGATCCTCGGAGATCACACTGACTCCTGGGAAGCTCAAGTGCGGGAATTACATCGCCGATACACAAACTGCAGGGTAAGAAGCGCTTTTTCCACAACATCTAAAATACAGTGTGGTCGTTTCCTCTGTAGCGATGTCTACTATCAACAAAACATGGACAGTTTTCTTTAAAAAAAAAAAGGCATCTATGGGTGGAAAACTTCAAAATATTCAAGGTATGTTTTGGTTTTGATAAATCTTGCATAAAAATATTTGTTTTAATAGCTAAGTGTTTACATTTGTTTATTTTTCTTTTTTCATTCTTTTTCTTTAATAGTAGTAATTTTATTGTATGAATAGTAATCTGTAATAGTAATTTAATTTCTTCTTAACTTTCATTCTTTTTAATGAATGAAATATAAATAAAAGGAAAATGTTTGTTTTATTTTTATGACCATTAATTTTGTTATTTTAGTTATAAACATTCTCCTGTTTCTTAATTTTTCCCCACTCTTTGGTCTTGCTCTTCTTTTTCCTTCTTTCTTTCTTTCTTTCTTTCTCCTCCCTCTCTCTCTCTCTCTCTCTCTTTCTCTTTCAAAAGCTTTAGAAGAGATTCTATTGATTGATCAATCTCTGACAGGAGTTGAAGTTGTAAATTGTTGGAGTAAAATCAGCTGCTGTGTGTTGCAGGAGTGTTGGGCTTTTACTGCAGATCTCGCTGCCCTGTGCGCTGTTCACTGAGGGACCTTCAGAGCTCTGCTTGAAGGGAGGAACCAATGCCGAGATGGCTCCGCAGATCGATTACACACTCAAGGTATCAGCATTTAGGGATTCTTTGTCATCACATCGTCTACTACAACATCTACTATGTCCGTCTTTGTTTACTACTTCTTTGCAGTCTCCGACTTCTACTGCTTATACTCTACTAAGTCTTCTTGTTTTTCGTGCATTTTTTATTGTCTTTGTTTGCTGCGTCATTTTTCCCATTATTTTTGTCTTCTACTTCTTTTTTTTTTGTTTGTTTTTTGTCCCCATCTTCTGCTTCTTTGTCATGTTCGTCTACTTCTTTTTCTTCTTCGTCTTCTTCACATAATATTTGAATATCTACTAGAAATGCATGACCACAGCTGTTTTGTTACATCTAGTCATTTTATTATTATTTTATTTATGCCTGGGCAATGTGGTGATGAAATAAAAAAAATTATAATAAGTGGTTTTCAAAAGCAGTTACAGACTCTGATTGGAAGCAGGTGATGTTGACGTTAGCATTTTCTACTTTATTCTTTAGCATTATTATGTGTTAATATTTTAAGTGGTCACTTTATTTAATGTTTCATTTAAATTTCTTTGAAGATTTTTTCATTTTTTTTTCAACAAAGATTTACTTTGTAATGCATGTCAGTTTTCATAGAAAGATCAAGTTTCATGATAAAATAGTTTTTGTCCTGCCACCCATCACTGTTTCTGTGTGGTAGCAGTGTATTTATACATAATATACCACAAATATAAGATACCTATAATTGCCTTTTCTGTGGGGGGAAAAAATCGCACAGGTGTTCAAACCCATTGCCGAGAGATTTGGCGTCCAGTTCGACTGTGATGTAAGGATGAGGTGAGTGAGGGTTTTTTTTTTTGTTTTTTTTTTCCTTAAGTTTATCAACTTGTTATTATTATTATTATTATTATTATGGTTACTTTTGCAATGTGATTTAAAAGTGTATCATATAATTAAACACTTCTGGATATAATTGACAGCTCAATACTATAATTTATCCAGTTTCATTTTTCTGAATTATAGAGTTATAATAGTTCATAATTCTGCACCTTGTATTCCATTTCCATGTATTTCTATTATTATTTTGGAATTTATTCGTCATTTGCTCAATTGTGCACCATATCTGGGCGTTATTATATATTTGCAGAGGTTATTACCCCAAGGGTGGTGGAGAAGTGGTGGTGAAGGTGAACCCTGTGAAAGAGCTGGGTCCCATCAACATGACGGAGAGAGGGAACATCACAAAGATCTATGGCCGGGCCTTCGTGGCAGGAGTGCTACCTTTCAAGGTACACTACACATTTGTGTTAATATGTTAAGTGAGATGCTACAGGAGAATATGCTAACTTTATTTTGTAGACAATAGTTTCAGAAATAATTGTTGCCTGGTGATTGCTGATATTCTTCTAAAAAAAATCTTTGTATTCAGACTTTTCTAAAAATGTACATTTTCTTATTCAAATGAGGCTTTTTGTAATTAAATATGCATACATTTGCATACTAAACAAACCATATATTTAATCTTTTGGTGTTGATTGAATTAAAATGTTTATTTCCCAGAACAGTTTGCTGGGGGGAAAAAATCATAATTTAATTTTAAGAATTGAGTAAACATATGGTTCTCTGTCTCCTCGGAAAACCAGAAGTAGAGCTCCAATTTTGGATTAAGCGCCGAAGCAGTTTGCAGTGGCGTGAGGCTTGGGGGCATTGGAAACATACTGAAGAGCTCTTTTTAATGAATATAACATGGCTGTGTAACTGTACAACGTATAGGGCTTCTCAGGCGTTGTGATCCGGACCTATGGGACCCAGCAGGCTCTGTTTTAGCTCTGAATTTGCACAGATTGGGACCTCTGGTGTTGAAACAGTGCAATTGCATTGGATGCATAATTAATAGAACACTGATTTCCACATTGTGAATCATAGTGTGTGTGTTTGTCTTAGAATTTCAGATGTCTTCACATTTTAATAAATTGCTTTAAATTGAAAGCTTTTTACATTGTAATAATACATCATTAAATTAAATTAGGTTTAGTTTTACTTTTAACATCAGACCAGCATCAGATGTTTCTAATGAGAGTTCATCATCTGAAGTCTAACATAAATCCCCAAATGATTGTAATTTCATAAAATTCCACTGTAAAAATCTTCTAGGATTAGAGATAAGGCATTTTATGAAGGCAGATCATCTGTCAACAGATTTTTGTCTACTGATTTAAACAAGCTTTTCTGGGACGTATGACATGATTGTGAACTGGGCAGTGTGTAACGCCAACATGTGGTTGCTGTGAATGGACAAAAACTTTGAAATAAGCTCCTTTTTCCCCCCGAAGTTTTGATATTTTATTATTACAGTCTAAGAGGTGACATGCTTTTATGTTGTATGTGAAATTTATCCAAATGGATTTGAAAAATGAGAAGCTATTTCTACATGTAGTGTCTTGCCTTTATTACATGATGTATGTAGCTCACATCTCAGTATTGTTTTGGTGCTTAAAAGCTCACTTGAATGGTTCTTTTTGTTAGCTGGCGAAGGACATGTCCGCTGCAGCCGTGCGCACCATCCGCAAAGAGATAAAGGATCTTTACATCAACATACAGTCTCTGCAAGAGAAGGACAAGGCCTGTGGAAACGGGAACGGCATCATGTAAGTAAACAAAAACGAAACAAAGCTCCACACAGTTTTCAAATTAGGATTATGAGTTATGATTGTGTCTCTTGCTCCACCCAGAATCATTGCAGAGTCCTCTACCGGCTGTATTTTTGCTGGTTCATCACTTGGAAAGAAAGGTGAGCGCTTCTTGCAGTTTGGCTGAAATTGTTGTCATACGTTTCATCTAGTACTTCCTTGTTTTTGCCACCAGTTGGAAACTAAATGAAGATATTTTTCTCACAGGAAGCAATGAAAATTAATAATCGCAACAAACTCCTGTAAATTTGGAAATAAAATTTCAGTCCTGGTTGAGTTTGATTTTATTTGATTTTATGGGGTGTGTTATCCCTCAGGTGTTTATGCAGATAAAGTTGGTATCGAGGCAGCTGAGATGCTCCTTAAGAACATCAGGCACAACGGCTGTGTGGACGAGTTTTTGCAAGACCAGGTCAGAAATATGCCACAATCTTCCTACGACATGAGTAATAAAACTTTGTAAATGTGAAACTCAGCACAAGGAGATTTAATCGCTAGCAGCGAATAATTCTGTCTGTTGATGAGAACTCTTACTGTAAATGTGGTATTGATATAATAATGGTGCAAACTGCTCACCCCTAGTGTTTCATAAATTCATCTCTGTTTCTTTGGCCAATGTTTTGTAGCTGATTATCTTCATGGCCTTGGCTAAGGGCACGTCCCGGATGCGCACTGGACCGATCACTCTACACACACAGACGGCCATCCATGTGGCAGAGCAGCTCACTAAGGTAACGATACCCATGTTGAAAAAAAATCTATAGGTTTTTTTTTTTTAAAGATGTGTTGGACGAGGCCCTTTATTACCCAAATACTGGTATACAGCGGGACAAAGAAGCTCAGAATTTTAACACTGGAGTATGCAGCTACGTGTTGCACCTCAAATACCCCAAGCTCCGCCCCTTCCCTCATCACACATACATGTGATGGGCTCTCGTCTCGACTCGGTTTCTCATTTGGAAGATGCATTGAAGTCATGTCCGCACGTTCTGTCACAGTAATTGGAGAATTTTTAAGTTCATTAATGTGACATAAAATCAGCCAGTGTGTGTTCAGCATAGCTAACATTAGTTATATAATGGAAGATATGAATAGATAGCTAGCATCCATCACTTTTATGAGCAATGCCCATTATTTATTTGAGATGCCACCAAAATTTTGGCAGCCTTTTTTCTTTTTTCTTTTTTTTTTTCCTTCCCAGCCAAAGAGGGGGAAGAAAGCTGAAAGGTTTGATAGAAAATGATTAAATAGGCAGCTGAAGTGTCAAATCTACCACTTTTTTTTTACAAACATTTTTATTGGTAATGATGATTAGGAAGTGGTTAAACACTGTTCTCTATGTGTTCGAACAAGTGTGCATCCTTGTGTGCATGTGTATACACCTAGTTTTTATTGCAGTATGCTGTGTGCGCGCGCACACTCCAGTTTTTGCCTCTAGTTTGTGAAAGGATTAGATTAGGCCTGCACGTTGATCCTCATGATTAGCAGGACTGTTAGTTTTTCAGGATACAGATTTCAGCACCTGCTTTCATTCCAGGCCAAGTTTGCGGTACACAGAGCAGATGACGAACACGCCAACAATGACACCTACATCGTCGAGTGCCAGGGCGTAGGCGCCACCAACTCCAACCTGTGAGCTTCAGTGTGCTGACAGAGGCTGCTGGAGGTCACGTAGCAGAAACACACTACTGTAACCAGGACGGCGCGAAGGTGTTGTCATCTCAGCGTTCCCATTCACGCTTCCACACGGAACGGTCGGTTCATTAGTCTTTGAGCTGACCGAGTCGGTCCCCTTCGTCCACGCTTTTATAATAATCTCCCATTACTCAAATGACTTTTGTTACTCAGGGTATTGCCTTACACTGTTACCGAGCGTCGTATGTCCTAGGAGCTCCTTTCTTCTTCTTCTTCTTTATTTTTTTATTTTTATTTTGCATTAATGATTAGCTGGTTAGAGTGTTTAGTATTTAACCAGATGGCTTCTCTTGTTTGATCTGCTTTCCAACATTGTGTACTAAACACGAGCCTTAAAGAAAGCGCAGCTTCACAATCGCAAACAGAACCAGTTTCAAATCCTGATCTTGTGCATGTGAACTAGGAATGTGTATGTCACCAGTAATTATAGTGCACTACGTGTACATGGAGCTAAACAAAATGGTCTGCTGTCCCTGAACAAAAAAACAACACAAAAACAAACAACTTGGTTTATATAGCTGCTTTGACTTTTTTTGGTAACTTATTTAAGTTGATGTATTGAATGAATGACACCATTATGGTTTTTTTCCTTTTGCATTTGAAGCTCAGTCTTTAGCTTTATTAGGTTGTGAGGTGATGGGCTGGGTGGAATCCCTTTAAAAAAAAAAAAAACTATGTTATTTATGAGGGATTTATAAGGGATTATATGAGTTGATGTTTGCCTCCTTTTTTTGGCTTCACTATAGGTGACAATGACCTCTGTTTATTTACTTTAAGATATTTTTGAAAGAGAAAAGATCACAATAAAATTGCTAAGAATATGGTTGTTTAAAATGAAGTTTGTGTTCTGAGAGGTCTTATGGCACTTGCGGTAATAGTAAAATAATTAACGATGGGTTGGTGTGATGAAACGAAGGTACTGCTGCCACTCTGAAGTTTGTTCAGAAGAGTTTTAATAGCTTTATACCACAATACGCTTCCGACAATAACAACTTTTTATTTATTAATGGACAATCCGGGGGTTAAAGTTAACCCTGACCCTTTCCTGTTCCAGCTTTACTTCTGACTGTTACAAAGTGTTGATGAGGAGACTCCTTCTATAAATGTTATGGAAACATTTTTAGATTTATGTGAATTGTTTGATGTATAGGTCCCTGTGATTGAGCCGTTACTGTAGAAACAATGATGTATCAGAGCGTGAACATCAGCCTGTAATTTGCAGCTGTATTTCTGTCAGAGCTGCTGTTCCAGTGCTGTGGTCTAACTAGTTTTCGGCAACAGTAGCGAAGGCCGTTGCTCACACCCTGGGCCTCTTTGTGTTCAAACGGGTGGATAGTGCAGTTACCCCCAGCAGATGGGAGGACAATGGTGTGAACAGAAGAAAGGAATGAATTTGCATGGAGCCCTCGGGTCTGGGAAGGGCGCATCTCTGATTGTCTGAGCGAGAGGACGTTCAGTGGGGGCGGGTGAGGGAGAGCGGCCTCTCCACCGTATTCACTGTCGCGTCTCCTCAAATCTGCAGTCTGTCCTTGAAAAGAGGCTGAACAGCAGTGTGGGGGTTAAAATAACTTTACATCCAATTAAAGTACAATGAAAAAAAGGATGAGTCTAATCCCGAGAGTGAATCAGGACATGGTCGTGTTCCTTACAGGGAAAATTGAATGAAATGCAATTTTTTTTTTTAACCCATGATTGATCTACTTTGACATAACTTTTTCACATTAATGGTATGATGCGGTCACAGGGGTCTGGCTCCGAGAGTCACAATGCTTTTTCATGCGATCACATATTTTACATGATGTCACATGGGTTTACTTGCATTCAAACGTGCAATTTAAAGGCATAGCAGTGTGATGCACTTACACACGTAAGTGTGTGAGAAACAGGTGTGATAGCCATGTAACGTCTGCCATAAAATCTTTCTAGCCTTTTCTTTCAAAATCATTTAAGCCCTTAACTAGATCTGTAGTTTCATGTACACCCTACAGGTTGCGTCCTGTGTCACACGAGAACTATTTTCCCATGCACATACTTGAATCCCAGATAGAGAATTACAGTAATTTGTTCAAGATGATACTAATTAACAAATCAGATATTAAAGCGTAGCTATTATGATTAGTTAGTAGACTAGATTAGATTGAAAGCTCACATGCTTTAAAAACTAACATTTAAAACAGTACAGTGGAAATTAGCAGAAGTTGGCATGTCTGCCTTTCTGCTTTATAATAATAACAGCAGAATTTTGCCCCAAAGTCTCCTGTATATTGTTATGTACATAGCATATATATATATATATATATATATATATATATATATATATATATATACACACACACACAAACACCCACACACACCCACACACACACA
>JAQLOM010000007.1:12055136-12066647 GCA_030068315.1 Chrysichthys thysi | reverse complement strand
CTTGACTTAAAAAAGTACCACCAAAAAGTGCTCATTGTCTTAAAAAAAAACAAATTCACTGAAGTTAATAATAGTAAATTATTCATCTTCTTAATTCGTCTTAATCGCTTAATCTTGTTCAGGGTTGCCAGGTAGCTGGTGCCAATCCCAGCTGACTTCGGGCGAGAGGCGGGGTACACCCTGGGCAGGATACCAAACCACCACAGGGCCAACACAGAGACAGCAACCATTCACACTCACATTCACACCTACAGCCAATTTAGAGTAGCCAATTAGCCTAATCCCCTCTGTGCATGTTTTTGGACTGCGGGAGGAAACCGGAGTACCCAGAGGAAACCCACATGGACACGGGGAGAACATGCAAACTCCAACAGTAAATTAGTTCAAATTAATTATTCTGAATAAGTAATAGTTATGTAGTTTACATTTTAAAGCACCCATTACTTATTTTTAATTATTAACCACCAAATTCAGTACTGTTAAGGGATTTTCTGGTTTAGTTTACGGACTGCCTTTAAGATTGGTCAAAACTAAGTTCAATCCACTTACTATTTCTGTTCAGTGTTGGCACTGACAGTGTGTGCTAGTGTATTTGGTGAAACCAAAATGCAACTTTTTGTCCATGCACAGCACACCCACGACATGTTGGGGAGAAAAACTGGAACTGCAATCTACAAAAATAATTCAGCTTGAAATGTCTGCAGGTCGGAGCTGGAGGACGCCATTTAAATAGCTACACTCCAGGGGGCCAAAAGCATACAAACATAGCATACGATTTAGTTTATTTATGTATCGATTTTTCTCGTCGCATGTGTTATTAATTTTATATTCATCTTCCTTATTTTCATGATCGTCCTGGAGATGATCCAGCATCCCGTTGATAAGATTTGTTCTTGACGTAAACTCTAATATAAAGCAGAATAAATCGAGGATTTCTCCTTAAAACAAAACAAAAGCGCGCAGCAAGCAGAAGAACGACGTTACATGGCAAACAGGTTCATTTCAGTCACACTGAGGTTACAATGCAGACAGCGGTGCTTCACGTTGCTGCAGTGTTTTCTGGGTTTTTATTGGTCGGCTGAGAGTGCCTTACCTTGTGGTTGGACAGAACGTGGACACGTGACTCCCATTTAAAGACAGTGCAAAGATTTGTTTTTTTTTCATCCTGATGAGGGAGGGAGGGAGAGAGAGAGAGAGATAAGACATGAACTCGGTTTAATTTGGAGTGCTGAAGAAACCCGGGGTTTATTTCAGGACGGAATTTATTGAAGTTATTCCGAGCGGTTGTTGTCGGGTTATTTGTTTGTTTGTTTTTTTATACTTTATGCAGGATTATGGAGTTTAAAGTGGACGTCGCGCGCGCTCCATTCATTAGCGTTGACTCTTGGTCAGATTTAGCATGTTAGCATCGCAGCTCGTAGTTGTGTGTGACAGTGTACCGATAATATGTAAGAGGTAAAACTGTTCGAGATTACATTTGTTTTAAGTGTAGCTGTCGTTTCCTGACCTGAGAATGACGTGTATTGTGAAGTAAGGTTGAAAACAAAGCGATAAGTTGGTGTGCACGGGGAAAGGGCTCGCGACGCCGCAGGAGCTCGAGACCGACCGTGCAGTTTCCTCTTGACGAGCAAGTTTTCCAAACATTTTTAAAAGCTGATGATTTTAGACCACCATCAACACCCCGCCGTCCTTTCACGTCTGTTTAACATGGCTGATGATCATGACTTACTAGGAGCGTCTGAGTTTGTAAAAGGTAAGTTTGGAGTGTTTATGCGGTAAGTTTATTATTGTGGGTCATGGGGGAGGAAACCCGTGTAAACATCTCCACAGCGGAAATGGTCGGTTTCCACTCCAACATGTTTCATTACTTGTGATGTCATGTCCTATATTTACACTTTAATAGCAGCTGTTTCGTCTGAATTTCTTCTGGGTTTGTTTTTATGCACACATAATGACTTCTACCAGTCCTGTGGGTCTAAATCCCCCTCCACATCAATCCAAACACATTACAGAAGTCCTGATTTTCACATGCTGGGATGTTTGTCTTTTTCTTTTGCCAGATCGGTTGTATTTCGCCACACTGAGAAGCAAGCCGAAGAGCACAGCAAACACACACTATTTCTGCACAGATGATGAGTTTGTATATGAAAAGTAAGTGGCACCCATCATACAATCCTTTTACGAGCACTGTATAGCTTTCAGCATTGGCACTTCTCAAGGAAAGGTTTTAAAAAATGTCAAGTTTTCCACATAAACAATTGGAGAAACTACTTGATGTTCCTCAGTGAGTCTCACATTGTGGCCTTTGATGGACCAGTCAAACATGGTGCGTGTTGGCCAAGAAGAACTGAAAAAATCAGTCATCCTACTTTATACTTAAGTTTTTGGGTTATTATTATTATTATTATTATTATTATTATTATTATTATTCAAAATTAGTTTTTAGTGTATAATATGCCATTGACACGTTTGGCAAATAAAGGAGACTGTGTACAAGTAAAATCCCACAACACCCACAACAACATTGATGCTTTGGGGATTTTGTGAGGGCTGTTTGGTGCTTTTTTCTTTCTTTTTTTTTAACACATGGATGGGGCTGGTCAAGTTTTCTATAAGAGTGTGAGATTTGTCAGGCTTGCTCTTGTTGGTAGCATTGGTCAGACTTTCTGTGGGAGTGGGTGATACTGGTCAAGCTGTTTGCAGAGGGAGGTGGGATTTGACAGGCTTTCTGATGTAGTTGGGAGGATTGGTTAAACTTTCTTTAGGACTCGAAGGGGTTTGTAAATCTTTCTGCAGTAGTGAGGATTGTTTAAACTTTCTGTAAGAGTGGGTGGTTTTGTTTAAACTTTCTGTAAGAGTGGGTGGTATTGGTTGAAATTTCTGTAGAAGCAGGAGGATTTGGGCAAAAGTGTCTGCAGGAGCAGGTAAACACTGATAAACCATATAAAACTTACAAACCAGAACTTGGCTGCCTCTGCCATGTGGTAACAACTCAGAAGCAGAAATCATTTTACTCCAAGCATTTTTTAAAACGTCCCCAACACTTACTGTTTATACACTAAAGAAACAAATATTCATGCCCTTTTATTTAGATCTACAATATTTGGACATTATGTTTCATTTATAACAGTTAGGCAGAAGTGAGACATTAAAATAGGTTTTATACTATATATGTATAATTTAACCAAATTTCCCAGAGGAACCTTCCCGAGGGATTAATAAAGTGCTATCTGTCTGTCTATCTGTCTATCTATCTGTCTGTCTATCTGTCTATCTATCTGTCTGTCTATCTATGTAATTATAGAATAACCGTTGTTTTTTTGACTTGGGTATGTAATTAAAATGTTATTATTGAAGTGTAGTTTCCACATAACTGGGAGAAAACAGTCCTCACGTTGTGCCTGTGTGTTATTTACATTCTCTTTCAGCTTTTATGCGGATTTTGGACCCCTCAACCTTGCCATGCTGTATAGGTACTGCTGTAAACTTAACAAGAAGTTAAAGGTGAGTGATTTGTGTGTTTTAGTTGTTTTCCTTTCTCATAAACCACCTTCTTGAAGAATGTGCAGTATGCACCAGCAACAATAAAACCTCTGTGGGTTTCCTACTCACACCCATTGCGACATTGTTGGAATGTACATGTGTTACATGCTGATGTTGTGAGGATGGAAGGGTTGGTCAATGCAATGTGTAATGTGTTATTTATCCTGTTTCAGCAACTAAATTGGGTCAGACAAACAATTGTAAGACTGCTTCATAATAAGTTCCTTCTCAGCAAAAGACCCTGTCAATACACTAAGAACAGTTTCTGTTTTTAGCCCATGACTCACCTGTCTTAAAGCTGTGCTGGCTTTTTTTTTTTTTTTTTTTTAATTTGGACAGAACCCCTGTCCTCAGAGACTGCGGGACATGCTTGCCTGAAGGTCTCTCTTTTACTCAGCACTTTGTGTAGCCACAGGCTAAGCACAGTAATCACAATTTGCACAAAAGTTTGCAGTCTCAACACCTGCATGCAGAGTTGTGATTTAATGTATGATTATCACAAGTCTCTGGATCTACAGTGAGGTCGAAAAAAGTCCGAAGCCACTACTAAAAGGATTTTCTTTCTTTTTTAAGTTAAAGCCAAATTTTTATAGATTATATGAACAGAATACCAACTTCAGGGAAAAGTAGCATCTAAGAAATATTTACGTGAATTACAGAGTTTCGTAGTTGCAACACACTGTTCATGAACAGCAGCACTCATTTGAGCTGGCATAAAACCTGGTGTGCATTGGATAAAATCTGTTGGAGCGTCACCTGAACTCGTACATCAGTCAAAGGAGAAATCGGACCTTTTGTACATGGTCAATATAACAAATGTCATGAAATTCCTTGAAATTAAATATATTTGTGTTTTAAATATATTCAAGATATTTAACTTTTCTTTGTTTTAATATTCTAATACTTTGTTTATTTACAGTTTGTAATGAAAAAAACAATTAAATAAGGTGAAAGGAGACTGGGTACAGTGCCCATGGATTCCAACTATAGGCTGGCACATTGATGCAGTGGGGGTAACTTTGCCACATGTCAGCTCCAGGGTCCCTGGTCTGATCCAGAGCTCATGTTAGTATTTCTGTGTAGGTTTCTTATAGGTTTTGGGGTATTCTCCCAAAATAAGCTCGTTTGTGGATTGTCTTTTTAATTGCCCCCAGGTGCGATTAAATGTATTCACACATGTGATGGCATGTGTGGTACCCTGTACTGGACTGATGTCTCTTGCCCAGCGTCCCCAGGATGGACGTAGGACCCACAGAGAAAATGCTTTCTGAACATCATTTAATAAATGAGAAAATATGTAGTGCAAAAATGACTCGATTAGCATGAATCAGTTCAGATTTAGATTTTGGAGCACAACAAGATGGCAGATCAAAAACTTTTCAGTAAGTAAATGATTATAAATTATGTACTAAAATATGTATTAACTGACAAATATGTAATCCTCTTGTGTGTTATGTGTAGTAATGTCCCTGTGCTTGTTATCTAGGTAACAATGTTTGAATCACTTGGCAAGCCTGTAATATTTTGTCACCACAAACAAACGTCCCCTTGTTGTTGATTTCTGTGTTGATGCCATCGTAGACCAGACCATAATTATTGTTATTTAAACTTCAGGGCTCTGCTGAAATGCTCAATTTGAGGTTTTGTAATTGGTCAACTCCCACAGCTGCAGTTTTTAATGAAAGAAGTTAATAAGAAGAGGAAAACCCAAAGTGGTTGTTAGTCTGGGTGGAAAACACTTGAGTAATTGTTTTTTGTTACTGTACTAAAACACTATTTTGGAAAAGCATATTTTGGGTTTCTGCTTTACTCTGATGTTATTGAAATCCAATGCTTGAAAAAGTTTAATTAAATACATTTACAAGGAAAAGTAATACACTTATTAATGCCTAAAATATGTATTAAAATATCAGAAGCAGTTTTTTTCCCCAAATCAGATTCACATGTACATCAAATGAAACCGATTTCTAGTAGTCTAATAATTATATCATGACATATAATCATGTCTGGATTGTTAATTTTTAAATATACATTTTTTACATGATCAAATATATTAAATTATTTTCTTTCTATATTTTACATGGGCCTGTAAGGAGATTGTTCGCTCCATAGTTCAACTTTTAATCGAGTCAGCTTGAGTAAGATTTTGACACCCATACTTTTACTTAAGAACTGTACTTTCCCCCACCCCTGATGTGAGCTCCAGTTCGGCCAACTGCCTGGTCTCTCCATCATGTCATAAAAAGCAGGGGTTAAAATAATAATCCCTGTTGTGTCTGTGTGTTTTGTTCTGTTTCTGAAGCTGGCCAGGTGTAGTTACCTCATGTGTTCATGTTTTGGATTGTTGAAGGTAAAGTGCTCCAGTAGACGCATGAAGCTGCTTTTACCATTTACCTTATTCTTTTTTTGTTAATAATTCTCTCACACTGCACCCTACCCACCTGACATGTGTGTCAGCCCCTGCTTCGTGTTTGTACCATTTACTCCGTGTCACTATGGGGACGGCATTCTTGGTGAACCCTCGCTGGTTTTTGGCCTGCATGTGAAAATTAAAAGACAAGGAGTGGAATGAAGGAGAGGAAGACTGTACTGTACTGTGAGGCAGTGTATACTCCATGAAAATTTTTTTTTTCTTTTTCTTTTCAGATCCACATACCATATAGGTCACTTTGTGGGTATACAGTTACTTTTGCTATGCATTTAGTATTGGCACCTCTTTGCAAAAGCAGCACTGAGCAAATAAACTTTGGGTGAGTTATTTTATTCCCCTCAGTTCAGGATTGCGGATTGATGCATTGTAAGTGTTTACCTATGAAGTAATATATGTGGTATGTGCCACTGGTAAAATGTCCTGTGTGTGTAAGAAAGGGGTAACGCCCAAAAGTTTCCTGATACAAGAAGATATTTAGTTTAGCTCAGTTTCCCAAGTCTGCATGGTTGCAATGGTCACACCCATTTACAGGAGCCAGTGATTCTTTTAATTCTGTGTAATTAAAATAAATAGTTAAATTGCAACACAAATATTAGTTAATAACAAAAGCTAAGGACAGATAATTGAAGTACCGGTAATTAAAAAAAATGAGTATCAGTAACCACAAATTGTGATATGTGAAGAAAAAAACAATCAACAGCGGAGTGGTGTGATGAAGCACACTTACTGTTACCACCCTGGGAGTTCATTACTTTTCCTACAACTGCACTCCAGAAGTGTTTTATTCCTCATGTACCAAAGCAATGTTTGCCAGCACAAACAAATTTTTATTAGTTACCAGGTAAAGCTTTTTTTCATATCTCTAAATTGACAAACATCATAATGCTGTGGAAACAAGATAGTTCCTGTTCCCACAGCAGTGGCAGCTTGGTGGTGCCCAGGTTGGAACCTGCAGCCTTCTGATCAGTGCTTTAATACTGTATAGTTAAAAGACCATGGATGTGACACGAGGTGCTATGCTATACTTAAGAAACATTTTTCTTAGCTCCATTTATTTCCAATCTTTGCCTTCAGTCTTTCTCTTTACTTTAGTAGCTCCACGCCCTCTTTCTGCATGCTTACAAATATGTTTTGGCAAATCAGCTCCTGAGCCACTCTTTAACCTGAACAAGAGATAAGAGGTGCCAGAGTGACAAATGTTATCAGCACTACCTGTGTGAAAGGTTTCCTCATATCTGAAATATTTAATAACAGCATATGACTTTAAAGTGATGAACTTTATCATTGGGTTTGTATGGAAAATAAAGGCTATGAGCTCATGTGTATTGTATTGCATTTTAAGAGAACACTGTTGAATTGTGGGATCTGATTGGCTAGAAGGTGCTGATTCATTTTCTATAATGGTAGTGCAGCTCAAATCACACATTTGTTCCAGTATGTAATTGTTTCTTTTGTAACTGCTCATCACAGGGACTTGTACGGTGAAGTCTCCACATAAATGGGTAAAAAAAAAGTTCATAATCACTGGAATGGTGACTTTTTCTGTAAGGAGATGATTATTTAACAATTATGGAAGGAGTGTCCAGTGTCCGAGCTTTGTAACAGGCAGAGGTAAAGCTGTACCTGTAAGTTTTCTTATCTTTAGAATGGAGCAGGGTTACTTGTAACATGACCTGGTTAATTTTTTTTTATGGGACTTACTTTTCCTACTCGAGAGAGGAAAAAAAAGAGAGGTTGATGAAAGAGCAACTGTTTATAGCTGCTAAATGAAAACCAGAAATAACATTGAATATGATAAATTGCTAAAATGTGTTGTTCTAACATCACATTTTTAGCAAATATCTGTAGTATAAGCAAAATAAAAGTACTTCAGGATGTGCTATTATTGGAAATTAATTCATTCTGAGGTGCTAACAGTGACTCGAGTTCATCTCGCCATTCTTATTTATTCTCCTATAACCGCACAGTGCTGCATTTTATACCTTACTTGTAACAAATGGATCAAAAGTCACAAGAAAAATATTTGAAAATGCACTCCATGCCCTAATGATGTTTGAGGCAAATGATGTCCCTGCCTATCTCTGAATGAAATATTTATTCAGCCTGCCTCAGCCTTTTTTCTTTTTACATCTTGCATATTTGACTGCCACATGCGTTTTAGTGCAGGAACAGATGCTCTGAGGGCATTTCGGGTTAACCTCTGTGCAGATTAATCCAGTGCTTTTGCCCCAGCCTGTTTGGTCCGTGCATGATTCGAATCCCCTCTGGCATCAGAATGCAAAGCTGTGTGTCTGGCTCTTGCTCACCTGCAGCTCACTTGCTTGGCCACGCCCCCTCCCTCTGTTTTTTAAACCCCCAGGCGAGAGGTTAACAGCAGGGGCAGGTGCTCGAGCATCTGTGCAAATTCCCTGGATATGCCACAGGCTGTATAGATGCTCAGTTAGTTTGCAAAGTATCTAAGCAAGATTTTCAGAGCAGTGATACATGACGGGAAATAAATAGATTCTCTGGCTGCAGCATAAGCAATTCTGCATTAATGGCAATGTCAGCAGTATCACAGTTATTTAAATTGACATTTTGAATGTCAAATAAAAAAACGTCTGAGGAAAAGATTCAAAGCAATAAAACTCTGACTGGTCTCATGATATTTTATGACTATTATATGATTGTAAAATGCAATAATAGTTAAGCAAAATCTATTTCCACGATGGTTAAAATGTTTTAAAAATAACAAGTGGCCGTATCGAAAAGGAATCACTAGACATTATTTATATGTCTATATTGGTATATTCTAAATAGAATTTTGGGGAGTAGAAATAAAAAATTGTGCATCTCGAGTAGTTGTTTAATAAATGAATCAATAATGAATCAGATTCCTGTGCATAGTATATTGTCAGATATTGAATATATTGCATACTCTTCCATTACACCAAACATCATAAGTCCCAATAATAATAATAATAATAATAATAATAATTGCTGTTTGCTGTGAGATTTGCAATTATTATATTAACCTTTGTGTGTAATCAAATCCCTGTTTTGTTTAAATGCATTTTTTTTACTGTGTAATGATTTTTTTTTTTTGACAACTTACTGTTTTATTCTGCTCGCTGCCCCTTCAGTCTTTCACACTGACCAGAAAGAGGATTGTGCACTATACCAGCTTTGACCAGCGCAAGAGGGCAACTGCTGCTGTCCTCATCGGTGCCTATGCCGTGAGTATCCTCTATCTCTCCCTCCTCCATGTAATCGATATGCTTCTCTCTTGTACTTCCCCTTTCTTTGTTTTGTTTTTCTTTCACCTTCACTTTTCCCTTGCCTCATTCTCCTTCTTAAAATCTGAAGAAAAAAAACAAACCACCAGATGTATAAATCTTGAATAATTGACAGGCACGTATGTGTTTTGATGTTTACTGACCCCTTGGAAGCTCCACCCATGTCAGCCATCTCATATAAGTTGTGTTTTGGGCCGTGCCCTCGTCTTCCATTTTCAGCCTTGAAAACTGACACAGCATCCTGGCTTTCTGTTGCGGTGAATGGAGACAGTTTAGAATTGATTAATAGTACATAAAAGCTATTAATATATGTTTAGGTTATTTATGATTTACATAACAAGCTTGCAGTTCACTATATCAGTTAGCTATACAGTTGATCCTCGCATTAACGGACTAATTGGGGGAGAGGTTGTCCGTTGACTTGAATAGTCCGATGATATGAAGTGTTTTAGTGTGTGTGGGGGGGTTAAAATAATGGAAATCCAAGGAAAAACACCACTAAGGTCCATAAAAGTGCTACCTAAGTACTGTACACATGACAAGCAGCATAACGACCAACATAAATAGGCAAGTACCTTGTGAAAACATTGAGGTGAAAAACCCCCAAATAATTGCCCAAAAAACAGTATAGCTTCACAACGATCACACGACGACACTTGTAAGCAACTAGTAGCACGCACGCTACAGCCGCCTATTGGACAATTGCTGAACTACTGGACTCAGTTCGCAACACCTGGGATTTTTAACCTACATACTGGACAGTCTGGCTATTTACATATGACCCTGTTTACATTAGCTTCAGACAGCAAAAATGTCTTTCCTGATTTGGAGTTTTTTCTGAATCATTCCCCTATGCACAGTACACTGAAATCTAAAAACAGCTAACCTTAGCAGCTGTCAGAGGTGTTTTTCATTGATTAAAGGAGGATATGTGTCTTCATTATGTTGCTGAATCGTTTTTTAATGTTATGAGTGTGTCATTGCGATCACACAGTGGCCAATCCCAGTCCTTCTCAGTGAGACACTCGAACAGTGGAGGATTTAAATGGCTTTCCACTGAAGAGTCCCCATTCACAGATGCTTGTGTGTGCCTGGTACTTGGTGGTTAGGGGGGGGCTTTATGGATGCCGTGCAACGGGACACGCTGGCGTGCCAACGCTGTCGAGGCCACGGTTATTGTGTGTGCACAATGCGGGGGACTATCCACCCGTCAGTGACCGGGTTTCATCAGTCTGAGGGAAACAGGACAGGGTCGTGGGTGGAAGTTGGAACACAGCTGAGACAGTGTCTCACACACACACACTGATGTGTCTAACAGACGTCAAAAAAGAGACAAAAGGGCAGTACAGCCATGCACTGCAGTAATGCGTTATGATCCCAGCTGCATGCTTGGCTGAAATGCTTCTGAGAAGTGTTTTTTTTTTTAAGGAACAGTTCAGCAGGAAAGCAAATCGACACACATAATACATGTTAATTTTTTGGCTATGAAGAGTTTTAATGTTCGTCCTTTGCTCATGTAGCTGACAGCAAATGGTAGTCTTTTCACTTAGGACTGAAATCTTGATTTATTGCTCAAAGTGATTGACAAATAGCACACCTGACCCCACTTTGAGAACCGCTGATATAAATTAATAGTTTTATGTGTCACATGCAGTGTTTTTCTCATTTTGTTTGTCCAGTTATCCAGAACGCATGCGGTACTATGGTCCCATTTGTGCCTCAAGGCTCAGTTTAGCAGCTCACATCTACAAATCAAGCTTGCATCCCAAAACTCATGGCATATTCAATTCACTGTCTGCAGTCAAGTCAGTTCAGAGTTGAATCTCTTTCTTTCTCACTGGCTCATGAAGGAGAATCTTGAACCCACATGTCTAAAAGATAGTCTTTGCCTCTCGCTTTAAAATAAACCTCTCTGGGATGAGATGCTGAGGTGGTGAATTCAAATTTGCTTGCTCGAACACAATGCCCACAGCATGTGACATTTTAATTTTTGTGCAGCCGCAGCTGCCTGCAATGATGGCTACTGTAGTTTCAATGAATAGTTTACTCTAGCGGCTTTGTGACTGCTGTGTGTAGGAGTGTAAAGTGCAGAAGTGTAAATATAGAATATAAAGACAAAAGGGACACAGACTGTCTGTCCTCACACTGTCCATGACCTTTAAGTCTGGCGTCCGCCAGTATAGCTAAACAAAGGTACAGCATGGCTGTCTGCACAGACGGACTACACTCTCTGACTAAATTCAGACTCTCAGGCTGTAAATG
>JAQLOM010000007.1:11987047-12001526 GCA_030068315.1 Chrysichthys thysi | reverse complement strand
CACACACACACACACACACACACACACACACACACACACACACACACACACACACACACACACACAGAGCTAAATGAGTATTGTACACAGGGTGGAGACCAGATTTTCCCACATGTGGTGAAGCCAGCAGCTGTCTCGTTTACTGTCCTTTTAGCTGCGACTGCTGACAGAGATCAAATATCTGCTGGACGTGTGTATAAAGTGTTACACATTTAAGTCACACCACAACTCTGTTAACTGTGAATTTATCTTTGTGTACAAGAAAAAAAATTATTGAGAATTGTGCTTTAGTGACTTAATAGTCTGCTAGTGTTACATGTTTGGTTAAAGCATGTGAAACTAATTGAAATGAACATGACTGAACGATAAGTGCAAAAATATAACATTTATCCATCAGTGCAGTAGCTAAGAACAACCCACATGAAGAAATAAAATGAACACTACAAAATTAAACCATATTTCTGTACAAATATACACTATACACAAGGCAGCATATACCTGCTTTCTGTCTTTCTTTATTACTATTAAAATAGGCTTGTAAATTCATATGGGTGGTGATGAACAGTATTTTGACTTGCTTTGTAATAGATTCTGATAACCTGTTCTGATTTTTCTGGAATAAAACAAAACTAAGAACTAAAGTAACTTGATTACAACTGACAATATTAATCACTTAAGATTTCTGTTCAACAGCTCCCTGATTTTGTTGGTTTTGTACCATGTTTTGCTCATGTATTCAGTCACATTAAATATAAAGTTTGCAGAAAGTTCCACAAGGTATCTGGTTGAGGTGGATTATGAACTCGAGTGATGTAGCTGAGGCTGAGGATCTGTACAAATTCAGGAGTGTCAAATAATAAAATGAAATAATATTAGGATCATTGTTTATTATATTCTGTGATTTGTGTATTTTTTTTTTTTTTTAGCAGCCTTGTTTTTCCCCAGTGTTTCCATAAGCATGATTTCATTTAATATAAAAAACAAACAAACATCCTTTACATTAAGGCCATAGCTGCTTCTGACTCAAATCCAAATGCCGATATTTGATGCTGTACACAGATACAGATTGTCATCACATGAAAATTTACTTTTAATGCAGTTATGATGGTGGTGGGGGGTGCAGGGGGTGGCCTTCAATTGACAAATGCACAACTCTCAGCAAACACCCTCCTGCCTCATACTTCTCCATGTTTGAAGCTTTTTTCCCTCCTCTCTATGGAATGTGGTCATGTTCTGTGACTCTTTAAAAATGCAAGAACAAAGACATCTTTTTAAGATGGATTTTTCCCTCCTCCTTCCTTGATCTCAAAAGCCATGAGGGGGCTCTGTCATTGAGACCCTGCTTCATTTTTTTTTCTTTCTTTCTGCAGTTCATCTCTCTTCAGTCACAATGTGGCATGCAGTTAAATGCAAAGAAATGAACAGATCGGTAGTTTGAGAATACACACAAAGGCTCCTGCCTGTCCTGCTGTTCCTGTTCAAAACATGAACACTGGGCTGTGAAAGAGACGGAGACATTTCAATACAGGTCCAGCACTAAGAGAGAGACGGGCTCCAGACTTGAACTAGCTCACAAAGCTATTACGCATCCTGCGCTGGCAATTAAAACTTGGCCCTTTAATAAGAAACAGGTGCAAGGTTCCTTTATGAGACATCCTAATACAAGGCCAGCTTGTTTAAACAATGTGAAAAATGCTGCCATGCTGTGAAATGTTTAAAAAAAAAATCATGCTGGTTAAGATTTAATATGAACTGTGATTGTCATTGTAAACATTTTTATACTATTACATATAATATGTTCCAGACTATATGTCGGCATTCCTAGAGAAAATTCTACTTTGAAAAAGCATACATTAGTTTTAATTCAGTTGTTTTTATTAATGTAGTGCTCTATTGTTTCAAGGCCTTGAGGAATTATCCTAATCCTTATATAGAGTTATTATGAAGCAGCAAGGTTTTTAATGCTGAAACCTTGTAATGTATTTAATCCATAGCTTTTGTTCATCAGATTATCGATGATCCTTATTTTTTCAGGGTTTAAAATGGATTTAATATGCCTTTGGCGCTAATCGACAGAATTATTTCACCACCTAGGGCAGCAGAAGTCTGCAGTATCACTCCTAATAATAAAAATATTATCAGTATTTGAACTTGGTGTCCTTCTACATCTCGTAGCATTTGCTTGGCTTGAGTTTGCCTGGTTGGTCCTCTGGCGTGATACGTCATTTGTTCAGGGAGGTCATGCACGGTAACAGCTCTGCGGGAATGCCTGTGGTTTCTGTAGTTTGACTGTAAGACGGACGCTCTGGTGCTCGAAGAGCTGAAGCATGCAATTTCCAGCTCCAGAAAAATCAGTAGACTGAAGTGAAGACCCTAACCGTGATCCTGAGTCTTGCATTTACAAAAAAAAAAAAAAAAAAGGATTTGGGTCTTGAGGGAGTATTTAGGACGTCCATATAGCAGAAGCTGTGTGTGTGTGTGAGCTGCACAAATACAGAAAGCCCCTGCTGTTATGACCCTGATCTTTCCAAAATTCTGCTTAATCACTTTAAGCCCTCGCTCAGAGCCAGATGATTGGCCAGAGGGGGAATATTAACATAAATTAACATTTGTGCAAAGCCAAAGCCATGAGATTGGAGCTACTCAGCTGTAATCAGAGGTGAGGTATTTAGCAGTGGCTTGATGAAGTTCGTGTGTCAGCGTGTAAATATTTTTTAAAACTTAATTCCTCACGAGCCTTGCTACGAGGGGGAGAAAAGGCTAAAATGAAGCTGTTGCAAAGAATACACCTCTTTCAGCTGAGGTTTACACACTGACATGCTGGATGTTTACAGCAGGCTTTCTGTGGAGAGCTTTGGGAGGGTCTGGATATGTGTGTTGTGGGAAGTGTTCATGGTTGGACGAGATAGGCACATGCCACACACCGCTCCATGCCAGCAGCAGCTCCGGTTTCTCTAATGACAGGCTCCCCAGCTGGATCCTTTGAAATGTTTCAGTTTCCAGCTCACTGGGATTTAGCTAATGACCATGTTCAAGGCTGTACTTGTAATCTCCAGCTCTCCCTCCTTTAAAAAAAAAAAACACACGCAAAAAAAAAATAAGGCAAGACCTCCGTTTCAGAGGTTTCACAGAAGGGGCCTTTATTTTTAGACTTTCAATATGTTGGACATTTTTGGGGAGTCAACTACAAATCCGAGATCACAGTTTCGGAGTAGTGAACTTTGAACTTTGGTTTGAATCACTTGTATGACTGTAATTCAGTCTTTCATCCATACCATAATAAATGGCATTCAAATACATAAATGTTGTATTCAACATCCAAAATGTCTATTATATTTAAGTCTAAAGCTGCAGCTACGCTGTGAGAATAAATACAGAACATTTTTGAAGAAAAAATAAATCTTAGGAAAAGATTCAGAGGAGATCTGCCACTGTAGCGTCTCATGGGGAGATGCATTAAATTAATTTCATGTAGCGATGGAACTGTCACCAGGTCCAGTTTCAGGTCTGTTGTGTGCATTTGTTTGTTAGCCCGTCTGAGTAAGCTCTTCAGAGAGTAACATGCAATGAACCTGTGATGCTCAACAGTGACTCATCTACGAGCACAGGATGCCTGGAACAATACAGTGATGTCAGAACTCGGAGGTCCTCTCGTGCAACGCTTTCCTGTTTTCATTTTTAAAGCCCAAACACAAGGCGAGTGGAGCTCATGCAAAGTGCTGACCTTCTGAGTGGAATATAAAGAATTCAAGTGAATTAGTCGGGGGCAACTGTAGTATAACTAAGGAATAAATCACTTGGTGCCATTGTAGGAAAATAACCAGCGACGGGGGGGGCGTCATGACGCATAGGTACTGTTACCATCATGAGGTTGTTGAATTTCCTACACAACTTGTCCTGAAGTTTGTATACCTCCGTAGCCTGTTAAGGTTAAACAGGGCTGGGTGTTTATGCAGCAAAAAAAATATTAATGAATGAGAGAAATTAAAGAATAGTTTAGTTTAATGTTATAGAATGTCCCCAAAACAAATTGGTTCCTGTTCTCGTTTATGTTATAGCAGCTATAAACTATTGTTCCCTCACTCACTCTTCTTCTCTCACATTATTAATGTAATTACAGATGAGCTCAATGTCCTCAAGACCTTGCAGTGTCGGAAAACTTTACATCCAGTTATCATCATGCACTGACACAGTAGACTTCCATGAACGTCTCCTTGCAGAAAGCTCCATATCAGCAATCACGTATGCGTTTAATCCACATACATGGACTGGCCTTCGTACAAGTTGCTATTACTGAAGAAACGATAACGTATTAGTGTTTCTGTGTTTGGCATCTGCACTGCTGTTGGAGCTGCGGTTATAGAAGATTAATCAACACCTTCTGACCGATCAGATTTGAGGATTCAAAAATGGAAGCAGAAAATGTATTCTATAGCTCTGTAAAACCCTGTAGTGAACCTCTGAACTAAAACGATTATTATTTTTAAACTTGGTCTGTTTGATGCATCTGTATTGTGATGTATTGACTTCATGGTGCATTTTTATTAATATTTAATTTTTGTGCATGTTGTAAACTTTTTATTCTGTGGCTCCACATGTTTGTTAGCAGTTCGAAATAATGTGAAGCATATTGCTTCAAATCCTTAAACTATCAGGATACATTTTTGTGTAATCACCCAGTCTTGTTTAACCTTAATAGAGGTCTAAAACAAAATGCTTGCTTGTGCAAAAGTTGTAGCACATCACTAATGTTCCAACACCGAGGTTGCTAAGAAGAACTGCTGAGCTCATGAAGTCTTATAAATTACATAAGAACTTCACATGACCGCTAATGGTCGCAGAGTTGGTTTGAGCCGAGAGCCATTAGCTGCAGTCCTTCAGAGTGTGTTTGGAGGGTTTGATTGCGTCTTTCAGGAAGCTTTCAACTCCGTGTGATATTGAGAAATCACAGATGATGACACACATTGGGTTTAGTGAGGTGTAAATATTTTTGTTTGCTGAAGATTTGTCTCAAGACATTGTGCAAGTAGACTGCATTAAAGATGATATTGATGATGATGATGATGATTTAGATATAGTAGATCATGGCACTAGGTTACTGCTTAGCCTAAAAGCGAGAGCAAGCCTGTGTCATGGACGACACTATGACTGGGGTTTGAGTGTAAAGGGGTAACGCAGAATAGATGAGGGGAGAGAAAAGTAGGCCAAGCCCAGAAACCCTCTAATGGCTCCCATATGCGTCCGTGGTCGAGGGTTGAGGGTTTGGGAAGGGGAAAGTAAGAAGGATCACGCTACAGTAGATGATCTCCACAGAGACGTGTGTGTGGTTAGTATAGCACTGCCACGCCAGCTGTGAGGTCACACGCTAGCTATGTTGGCCACGTCACAAGGAGCAGCAGCAGCATGGTCTGTTGTGGGTTTTCCGTGGTCATCTGGTGCTTGCAAAATGACGATAGTCATTGTATCAACACTCTGACGGCTTGCTAGTTTTGGCCTAACCTGGCATTCCTGAGAATTAAGGAAAGTGAGTCACACTGGCTCAGACATTTCTTCACCAAGAAACACACCTTATGTTATGTTACGGAGAAACCGCAAAGCTTATGAAACTCCTCTGTTCTGAAGATGTCGGAAAACGTAAGTTATAGCTTTACCTCTGACAGTGCTGATACTGGGGTTTCCTTTCCATAAATGTTACATGAACTTCTCCATACAGAAGATTTCACCATACCAAGACCAACACCTGAACGTCCTGCTCTTTTGTGCTTGTTGAATGTCCTATTCCAGATTTCGTCTCCTCTTTGCTGTAGTAATAACCTCCACTCTTCTGGGAAGGCTTTCCAATAGATTTTAGAGCATGGCTGTGGGGATTTGCTCATTCCACCCATAAGAGCATTAGTGAAGGCAAGGACGGTCACTCTAGGTCTTCTCTTACAATGTTGGCAAACATTGTCTTCATGGAGCTCGCTATACACAGGGCTACTGTCATGCAGGAACTTTTTTGGGCCCCTTTATTTCCAGTGAAGAGAAATCTTAAATCTACAGACTACACAGACATTCTGGACAATTAAGTGCTTTCAGTGATGTGGCAACAGTTTGGCCATAGTGCCATAAACACTTACTGGAAACTAAAATTGGGAAATCATCGGAACATGTTATAAGCTAGATAACGTTTATTGCTGCACTTTTATCACAAAGACCTCATGCCTTTGTAGAAGGGAAATATGACCAGCTAATGAAGCAGGAATGAAAAGTGAATAGTCACCAGTGTCTTATTAGATTTCCTTATTTGTGTGATTGAACTCATATTATTTGAGTTTTCCTTGTTAAATACAACATTGTAGGCTTTTTTCCAGTTTTCTTGGATTTCAGCTAGAGTGTAGACTATATAATCATATGATACATGCGTGCATCCTGAAACGCCATAGTAAACCAAAATAAAGGAGAATATTTTCCTCCACAGCGTGGTTCCTCTGCTGAGGGAATCTATTGGGATCCTGATGCAGCGAACTCCACCTGCTCTTGACCACACTCTTCCGGAGTGCTACCAGAGAGTGAGTGCTGCTCCCTTTAACTTTTTAAAAGAAACAGCCATTTTAAGAAAATGCCAAACAGGCTGGCAGGCCTTAAATCCCAGCAGGACCGGAGCAGCTGCCTGCGTTCATTTCGGTGCTGGCCTTTCTGGTTCCTCTTGATTGTTAGCTGTGGGTTCTTGTGGTTCTCTCTGCAGGTGCAGCAGCTGCAGGGTGTGTATAACTTGCAGGAGCCGCACTTCTGGACACTGTGCACCGACGTCTACATCGGCACACTGAAACTGCTGGTGGCTGCGGACGCTGATTCGCGATGGATCCTCAGTCAGACACACAACATTTTCACGCAGGTGAGGGAGAACTTGATGATGAGAGTCGCTGATGCACAGTGCACCACCAGCATTACTGGACTGACATGAGAAGTGAAATGTACTAATGATTTAGGATATTGATTAGGGTTGATTTTCAGTTTCACGTTCAGTTTTGGTGTACACAGATTAATAGCAACAGGTGTTAGGGTGTAACACTTCAATGGTATGAAAGACTAGTTTAAAACATTTTCATGGTATCACAAGATTTGTTAACCTTTTTAAAAACATACAAGCCAGCAGAAAAAAATTAAGGAAAACTTGATTATGAAAGCTTTATACAAATGTTATGTATAACATATGTGTAAAACAAAAGCTGAAAGAAAACAAAAAGATCAAGTCCCCTAATTGTTGTTCTTTCTTTTGAATGACTTTCCATAAAATCACATACTCCCTGTCAGTTTTTAGCACGTTGTTGTTAAAAGCAAGAAGACAGACTGGCTGTGAGTAAAGTCTAATGTGCAGCCGTGTGCAGCGCTGCTTAACCAAAACTAAAATGTAGATTTACTTGTGGTCAGTAAATGTAGAAAAGCACCACCCGTATAAGGATATAGCAGTGCGAGCGATGAATCTGTTTAATGACAGTGCACTGTCACGTTTCCACCAAATCCTCAAAAGGAGGTAAAAGCAGCAATCATTGGATAGTTTCTTTGTTAGTCGTATGAAAAGAAAAAGATCCCAGTGAGCCGCCAGACTGCAGTGATTCTGTGAGTTGTAGTGAAAGTCCTCTCCCCTCTCCCTCACACCAGCCACTATTCTTTTTAAAGGTAAAGTGCAGGTTTTGGGTTTTTTTTTTTTTTTTTTTTGTCCGGTGTGGTGGGGTTGAATAACAACAAACAGAAACTTAGTCAGAACCGGAGAAAGCAAACACGGGAATAGTAAGGGTTGGCAAGAGCGCGGAAAATGGCCACTAATGGAAACTTGGCGTGCTTGCGTGAGTCTTTTTATAGCTCCCGCAATCAGTCCCGATCCGGTACACCTGTCGCCACCCATGCGATGCGCCATGACGTTACGGAGTAAAACCAGGAAGTAGTCTTTAGCACGTGAGTTCTGACATGCACCGCTATTGGGAGTGCTCGGAGCAGGTGTGCTTCACGCGTGGGCAGATTCATGACAGTTTTATGTATTTTTGCCTTTTTGAATTTTTTTGTTATGTATTTTAATCTTTTGTATTTTATTTTGTCATTTTTATATAAATATTTGTGGGTTGTGAAACAAATTATCTGAGTTTCCATTATTTCTTATGGGGAAATCCACGTTGATATACGAGTAATTTGGATTACAAGCACGTCTACGGAACGAATTATGCTCGCAATGCAAGGTTCCACTGTATTTTGAATAGCAACCATGAGGCCCAGGCATACACCATAATATCCTACCCTAAAATAGGATTTATATGATGTAAAAATATACAGGGTGGGCCAGGAAAAAGTAGCCCGCATCCAATACTGGTGCCATGCTCTTTGGAGGTGGCTGTAGCCCCTTTCCCTCAGTCAGTTGTCCCATGTGTAGGTGCATAGACGTGAACAGGGACCACTTTCAGCATCTGTTGTGACTTGTTTAAGTGAATTAAAAACAATTTGTTTGCTTGTTCATCTTATCTTCAATCGCCAGAGGCGGGCTACTTTTTTGTGGCCCACCCTGTACTATTCTGTGAAATATAATGAAGTACACAATTTTGACTGTGTGTTTGTGCCTCCAGGCGGGAGTAAGGCAGTTGTATGTTCAGATCGATGTGGCGGCCATGTAGGAGTTACCCTGTTTCAGGAGTCCTGGGACCAAAGCCCTCTGTGCTGCTACATGAAGCTCATCACCAAACCCCGCCCCCTTTTGCCCCTTCTCATCATTTCTCTGGGTTTCTCGACAAAGTCATCACTCAGTCGGACCAATCCGGAGCGGCCGCAGTACAGTTCGGTACACTGACTCTCTTTCCAGGAAAGGCAAACTTCATGAAGACTACATTGGGGACCCTGGTCAACATCTGCCCATGTTTCTAATTGTGTTTGGTTTTTATATCCCTCAAAGACTTTAGTCTGTATTTGGTGTCTCGTCCTCATTACGGTCAGAATGAGGTTTTAATTTAATGTTGAGAAGGAAAAGCCTCTAACAGTATGTGAAGTGAATCATCTAGTATTTTCAGTGGTCTGATGACTTTGCAGACGTCAGTCATTCGTGTTGTCCCGCACTTCAGTTCAGCATCACACTTTGATCTCTTAAGTGCCTTCCCCCCCAGTGGACCCTCCCCCCTCCTTTGGACAATCTCCCACTGTCTCCTTCATCTAACATCTGGAAAATCATGGGTTCTGCCTGTAGATTCATTCAAGCCAGTTTTAACATTCCTTTGCCTTTTTTTCACTGCATGGTGTTCTCTGACTGATTTGCTAATTATTTCTCACATCTCCGCTCATGTAAAACTGGACGAAACACCAGCTTTATTCAGCCATACATATATCTGATGAGCCACTTAAATGTGAGAAGTCCATAATTTAATTGTTCATATGGATTTTTTTTAAAAGGAAAACATCTGTGCCACAGGCCAGTTCGTTTGTGCAATTCAATAAATTATATTGCCATCTGATTTGTACTTTTTTCATTTGATGGAATAAAATTATGAATAATCATACACTGATGAATGATGCATGGATTACTGAATTAGCTAAATCACACTGTCATGTCTGAAGTGTGCACACTATTGAACTGAATAAGATTACAGCTCAGTGGTTTATAAGATGATTCATTCACCTTCAGTGTTTCTTGATTAATGACTTGTTTATATTTTAAGGAATTAAATCAACTGAGTTTGTTAGAAAATATCACAGGCAAGTAGAGAAAACTGCAGAAGTGGATGGAATTCTGTCAGGATCAGGAGGGACTGGGATTAAAAAGATCACAAAATATAATTCAATGCATTGGTTGGAATTTAATCCAACTAAAGAGTTTAAATGTATGATGAACGTGATGAATATTTCAAACATCAGTTTGCAACCCAGGTATAAAAAGGCTGTGAACCTACAGGGAAAAAATCTCAATCTTTATTTTAGAGGAACATATGAAAGTGGAGTCTTTTTTTTTTTTGTCCTGTTAGCTTCATCGTCTGATGTCCTAGCCCCTTTTTATTGAATCTCATGGGATCTGAGTCCTTTTGCACATTTTTCACTTATAAGTTCTTAAAGGTTTTTTGAAGATTTACCACATTATTTTTAAAGGTGTATAAAACAAAAAGCAGAATGTTGCTTTGAAAATTGTTTTATCATAAATTTTGTAGAGAGAATTGGTTCGAGATGAGGCTCACGTCCAGCGCGCAGAGTCAAGGTGTGTTGAATCAGGACTCCAGGAAACCCAGCAGCAATAAACTGCACATGTTTTACAGTCACATGACGAACCCAAAGTTAGCGTGCTCTACTGTGAATTACAGACGCACTTCACATTTCAGAGGCATTCATTTGCCTCCGACGAAATCTTTTTTCTTTGTGACCTTTCAACCATTTCCTGCTCTATAATTCACTCGACGGCTGCATGGAAAACTTAATTAACTCAAAACACCATAAAAATGTAATTCATGTGGTTTCCTTGAAGCTCCAGAGGTGAGACAGCAGGAGGGTTAAAGTTCTGCACAGATTCTCAGGAGATGTAGGTAGAGCTGTCAGTCATCTTCAGGCTGCTGAGACCCTCGGGGCTGCTGAAGAGCCTCAGCATGTCCACCTCGAGCGGGTGCAGGTGGCCCGTGATGATCATGGAGTGCAGTGGCGCTCCCATATCACTCTCTGCCATCTCATGCAGAGATCCGGCTCGAATGGCCTGGTCATCAGCCCCGACCCGTGCCAGTCCCACACACACCGTGTCCTCAGTGATGGCTGCAGTGACACACAAACCCAATAATCTCATCAAACACTTTCAATCAAACCTAATCCAATTTTCATGCAACGCTGGACAGATCATTCACCGTAGCAGATGGTCCAGCCGCGAGTCTATTACTGTGTATTGAAGCAACGAGTCTCAGTCCCTGATGAGTGTCGGATGAAGGCAAATGCAAAAAATGCAAAAAGCTACAATATAGATTAATATGCAGAAACAAAGAATTGAAAAGGACTCTCATTTGTAACTAGAAGTCAGAAGGATACAAGCTACAAAGACTGAACCCAGTCTCTGAAGGTACGTTACATGATTCTGACTGGTCAGATTCATGTTGATTAATTTTCAAAGAGGCAGAAAGAAAGAGAAGCTGCTGAGGGAATGACCGTTTATCTTTGCTATAACGCAAGTGTGATCAGGAACTAACCTGACTGGGACATTCCACAATATTAAATGGAACTACCAATGGATGAAAAGTATAACGTGTCCTCCTTTAATAAATGAAGAATGGTAATCATTGGTCATTTGTGGTATAGGAGGAACAAAAACTTCAGGACATGCTACTAAAGGAACATAATCAACTTTAGGGTGCTTAATGGTAACTCCCCTTCATCACTACACCACATCCTTGAGTACTCTTATTACTGAAACATGACATTATACATTTTATCCATTTACAGTTCCATTTGTTCACTTTTGGGAGGGGGGAGAACTTCAAGGCTAAGTGTTCAAACCTGAAGCGTTCAACCTGAAACTCATTCAATGATGTGGACCGTCATGTAATGAATGTCATGTAATGTCAATGTCGTGTAAATGTCTCTGGAGACTCCTTCCAGAAGTGTTCAATAAACATCTCCTTATAGAAACCTCACCATATCAACGATTATCAAATCTGCTGTGGAGCGTTCGCTGTAAAAGTGCACTGTAAAAGTGAATCAGTTGTTACTATAGAAACGAGCACATTCATTTAAACTTGTGGAATTAACCAACCAGAACCCGGAACTGAACTGCGTTCTGGTGTGAGTGTAATAAGTGGAGACCTGCTGTGTAAAATAAGCCAATCTAAACTGACCTAATGCTAGCTTGTTATCAAGCAATAATGACGTACGTGACGAGTAGCAAAAGCGTTTTTCTTCCTCACCTGGTTCCTCTGCTCGCTCTCGACGGTTCTGCACCACCTCCAGCAGCTGCTCGGCCGCTTGAGCCACCGTCATGAACCTGGGAGGCTCGTAAATCTTTCGACCCCTTTGAGAGAGTGAGAGAGTGAGAGAGAGAGAGAGAGAGAGAGAGAGAGAGAGAGAAGGAGCTTTAATGGACTTGTAGTACTTACAGCACTTGTTCTTAAGACAGACATATTGACTATGAGTACTGAGTGCAGTTTAGACGGTACTAACCCCCGACTTTAATGCATCACTTCATATTAATTTAATACAGGAAACGATTGCTAAATGTATTTTCCTTCCTTTCTGCAGAATGAAGGGCAGAAACCTCATTCATCAAGCATGCTCGCTCTGACCAGAAACCCAGAGCGCGCGCGTGTTTATTCCATTTCCGAGTAGCGATCCAACTGAGTCAGTCAATCTGGGAGAAATTAGGGCTTTTTCCTTTTTCCACTGGGGTTGAGGAGCAGCGGTCTTGAAGACTCGGCTCTTTCCAGCGTATGCGGTGGAACGCACAAGCCCACCTGGGTTCACGTGAAACGAGAGCTGAAATTATAGCGTGCGCCAAAGCAGGGACGAAACGAACGCCCTTTCTGTAAGCCGAGACGTCGCTCACACGTGCATGAGGAAAGCGCTGGCTGTAAATCGGGAATTTTTTTTCAAGTGCATGAACGAGAAAGTGTTTCTGGGTCACGTCCAGCTGTGTGTCTAAATGCACAGAAAGCGAGAGAACGTCGATAACAAACCGCAAACTCCTCTGACAAAGCGCTACAGAGCGGCGATAAATCAGAGCAGACACAAAAACAAGAAGCACTTACCTCATGAGGTTCTCCATGGACTGCTCCTTTACTTTGATATCTGTGTAACAGAGAAAATACTGACATGCACCAGGTTCTGCACTTTCTGAAAGGTTTCCTACAACCTAGAACAACTAGAACACAACTTTCCTTCCAACAGAACATTTCTTCAACACTAGAGTTCATGATAATGAACTCATGATAATAAATAATAATAATAATAATAATTTGTGGTTAACACTTCATATTTTCTTCCAGAAATATCAACAGTACATAAAGACAAGGTGAGGTGTTATCACCACAGGGACTGGCTGTAACATTCTTTTTGTCATCAATATTATTTTTATTTCACGGTAAATTGGACGTTAACATTTTTTTTGCATCTCAGATTTCCAGTGTGAAAATATCGAATGAGGAACTTCGACAAGAACAAGCGGCTTCTTTGGTTGGGAAGGGCGATCCGTTTATGAATCGGCTAGGACGCTAGCAGGCATCAATTACATCTGACACAAATTTTCACAGAGCAGATGTGCTCTGTAAGGAGACTGAACCTTTCTGGAAGGAGACTTCAGCATCAGCACTCTGGACCATTCAGAGGTAAAAAGTGGTAACTTCACATTTTCCAGCATCCTCAGAAAAGAGGGGTAACGCTTTGTGGTTTCTCAGCAACATGACAGGCTGTGATTTATCTTATTAACTTAACAGACAGAGGGAAAAAACAGAGGCTCCTGAGGGCACCACTGTTTATAGCTGCCACAGCGTAAGCGATAACAGGAACTCACTTGTTTCATGGACATTCCACAAATGTATTACTTATGCATGATGTACGTGGCTGCTTCATGAAGAGTCCTTTAATAAATTAAAATTCTAACTTTTGGATGATCGCTGTGGCATAAAAAAGGACCAACACACTTCAGGATGTGCTGTTAGAGGAAAACAACCCTGTAGTACCAGTAACTGCTCCTCATCCCATCACTGTGTTAATTATTTTCCTATACCAGGAAAAATTCGCAGTTGATCATTCCTTACTTGTGAGGTGATTATAAAGGTTTATAATTATTACAGATACACTGGTACCTCAGTACTCGAACTCATTAGAACTTGAATTTCTTAAAAGTCGAACAAACCAGTTCTAAAAAAAACCCAAAAACCTAGAACTCGATCTGAATCTCAGAAGATGCGCTAGGACTCACGCCATGCCAGAGTGTCACGTGGGATGCTACAGGTGTTACGCATTTGGTAACTAATGACACAGACTTTAAAGACACTCGCAAAGTCAGACTAAGGTGCAAAGCTTTAAATTGCATTCCCTGTGCTATGGCCAAGCCTTAATTCTTGTCTGTTTATGCTCCCTGGTTTTGATCCTTTTTCTAGTCATTTGGTTTTTGTGATTATATCCTTTGCCCTCGTTGTGTTGTTTGCCATTCGGATATTTCCTTGCCTGTTTTGACCATGACCTTGCCTGCCGTTTGCCTGTACCTTTGCCGTGATTGCTATTAAAACCAGTATGGATATTATTTCGGTCTCCCACCTGCACATATGTCCACCCACACCCTATATTTCCTGACAGGACGCACGGGGAAATGAGTCACGTGGCACGTCTCTCAGCGGAAACAAAGGGTAACGCTTCAGTCTCAGCCTCACATTCGCTGTGCAATAGTTGTACAAATGATACAACCTAAAAGTTTGCGATTTACGAACAAATTAATGAATACAGAGTAATAATAAAAATAAACACTTTACAAATTACTGTTTTGATAAATGTGCTTAGATGT
>JAQLOM010000007.1:11927755-11937979 GCA_030068315.1 Chrysichthys thysi | reverse complement strand
CTGATCCTTGATGCAGTCCCACCTCCACCTTGAACTCCTCTGTCACACCTACAGCACACCTCACCATTGTCTTACAGCTCTCATATACAGTATGTCCTGTACCAGTCTTACATATTTCTCTGTCAGTCCAGACTTCCTGATACACTACCACAGTTCCTCTGTCAGTACCCTGTCTTAGGCTTTCTCTAGATCTACAAAGACCCAATGCAGCTCCCTCTGACCCTCTCTGAACTTCTCCTTCAACATCCTCAAAGCAAATACTGCATCTGTGATAGCTAGCAACTGGGAATGATGAAGGCTAACACATGTTTATTCTGAGACATGTAAAGCCAGCCAGCCACATCTTTTCTAACTGCTGCTTATGCTACAACACAGGGCAGCATGACACACTTTGACGTACGTGGGTTCACAGATGCCCACAACTTACTAGGGTTGTTTGATTGGTGGGGGAGAGAGAGTATACCCTTCCCACTTTGAGAATATTCAGACTCTAGTTCTCCAGATGTTAGGGCTTTTCTGTCACTCAGGAGAATTTTAACAAAATTTAACCGAATAGTTTTCTTGCCAATGGTCAGCATAACATGTAATAATTTTACATATGGGTGTGTAAGGATAACCAAATATACATTGTGATAAGGATGCTAGGATGTGGCAGTTCCATCTGTGTGATATGTGACCAGTGACTTGTTTTTTACAACGTGAAATGGTATGTTTGGGCATGAGCAGATGGCATTGAAATAGATTTCTGATGTAATTTCCAGACATTTAATGCCCTGAATTAATCACAAACACAAGATTATCCTTAATTTCAAACAAAACCAATCATCATAATCAGTTGAGTCAACCGTAAAGATGTGCCCAAGGGTGTTATCTCTAATAAAACCACCACCACACCTCCTGACCCCCCATGCACAAATACTCCTCCTTATCTTAGAGGCTCCTGTGAGTCACAGTGGTGTATCCGCCTTTGGCGTGGAGAGGTATTCAGGATGGCGAGTACATGTGTGATTAATGTGCAGAAGAAAGTGGGCCGGGTGTGTGGGGGTGGATGGAGTAGATGTGGTAGACCCACCCCAGACCTCAGGCTCACTGGGACTTGGGGTCCCCTCACAGCTGGTGCATTCCCAGAGGAAGGAACAAAAGGCTTACAATTAAAGGAAAATTCCATGGTTTTCCTGAAAGGATTGTTTTCTCAGTGCTAAGAAAATATGACCTCCTTCTAGCAGTTCAAAATCCTTTAAAAATCTCTTTTCAGAATGAATTTGGATTAGTTAGTGTTTGAATGTATTTGAATATGAATGTACCAGCTTATGGTGTCACATGCAGATTAAATATTAGCAACAGCATCATGAAACATTAAAAGGTAGTTTGGTGTTATTTGCATTTTTCTTACTCAGATCTTTTTTATAGACCTTGATTTATACGGAGAGGCACAGTCACACATGTTTGAGGTTGGCCTTTTAGTTCCTGTGAAGGAAAATTATAAGCATGCAAAGTTTAAAGCATGCAAAGACATTCTAAACAATTGTGTTTCTCCAACTTCGTGGCAACAGTATGGGGAAGAATGCCATATGGGTGTGATGATCAGGTCCACATACTTTCACCCTTATTATTTTGAGTAATTAAATGTAGGACAGGGAATCCTTAATATCTTTGCTGATAATTTTATAAATTATAAATATAATGATAAAAAAAAAAACAGATTTAAATGTACATTTTGCACACGTCACGATGCACTACTTCTGCAACTACTACACACATATATACAGTCCCCTCTGAATGTATTGGAATGTCAAGGCCAATTCTTTTGTTTTTGCTATGCTATAGACTGAATGCATTTTGTTTTGAGCCCTGGGTTTCACCTGTGAAGGCTGCATTAATTGTTTAAAAAAAAAGGATAAACCAACAGGAAAGTGAGAGAGCTGTCTATGGGAGAAAAGAAAGCCATTTTGAAGCTGAGAAAAGAGGGAAAATCGATCAGAGCACACGCATTCGGCATAGCCAAAACAACATTTATAATGTCCCAAAAAAGAAATTGACCACTCGTGTACTAACCAGCAGAAATCAAACAGGTCAGCCAAGTTAAACGACAGCAGCTGATGACAGAAACATTGTGTGAGCTGTAAAGATAAACCCAAAAAAACAACCATCGGTAACATCATCAGTGACATCCACTGGGCATGGGAGAAGGTATCATAATCCAGCATTTAAATAAGACTAGAGAGCAGAATTATAGAAGCCATACCACAAGATGCACAACACTCATCAGTAGTAAAAATCTGACGGCCAGATTGGAATTTGTAGAGAAAAACAGACATTTGTTTTGGAAGATTAACCTCTACCAAGTGATGGAAAGGCCAAAGTGTGAAGAAAGAAAGAATCTGCTCATGATCCAGAATATACAAGAATCATCAGCCAAGCACAGTGGAGGTAGTGTGATGGCTTGGGGTTGCATGGCTGCTTGTGGAAATGGCTCATTAATCTTTACTGATGATATAGTTTATGATAGTAGTAGCAGAATAATTCAGAATTCATCCTGTCTAATTTACATTACACTACCATCCTTTGGCAGATTCTCTTATCCAGAACAACTTACATCTTTATCTCATTTATACATCTGAGCAGATGAGGTTAAGGGCCTTGCTCAAGGGCCCAACAGTGGTAGCTTGGCAGTGCTTGGATTTGAACTCCCAACCTTCCAATCAGTAGTCCAGAGTCTTAACCCCTTGAGCTACCCCCTGCCCCAGGAAAATCAGAGACATGCATCCTCTATGATGGAGAGCAAAACAATGACCCATAGCACACAACAAAAGACTTCATCAGGGTAAAAAAATAAAAATCACTCACACACAATTACCAAACTTTAACCCAACTGAACATATTTTTCATCTCTTGAAGAGGTGACCGGAGGAAGAAACCCTCCCAAAACAAGCCCAAAACAGTAAGTGTTATTTACTTTAATTTATTTTAAGACTATCTGTTCCCATATTTTTGCTCACATGCCACCAAAGATGCAATGTTGTCCTTCTAGATAAAATAAATATCAGGAATTGAAAGCTGAAAAAACGATTTATAATATCATGGACCTCAAACCCAAATACAGTCAGAGAGGACTGTGTATTTGATCTCTTTTCTTATTTAATGCACATACTGTACATAGCTTGGTGGGGAACTGCACACTGAATCTCACTGTGACCAAAAAGGGATTTGTATTCATATTTGCACTGCGTACACTATAAAAAAAAATCTGAACAATTATATTATTTATTTTACAACATTTTATTTTACTGCATTTTATTTCTATTATTATTATCATGACAGAATTGTACTGTAAATTAGGCAGTTAGGGCCTGATTCTCCTGTGTGCGCAAGTCAAAAAATCATGGAGCTCCATGATTTCCAATCTATGTGTATTCTCCCATTGACTTAAGTCTGTGACTTGTACGCTCTTATGTAAATGCCATTTACCCGCATTTTGCCCTTGATTTTTTTGTGCTTTTTAACTGTGTGTTTCTGAGGGCTATAGTAAATCAGGCACCACTTCATGGTGAAACACCATATTGCTGTTTAAACCGGTTTAAAACATTATTATTTATGTACAAATAAAGTTGAAAAAATTCCTACATTTTTGTGTTATTTGTTCATGTACAAGAACATTTCTTTTAACCATATATTACGTTATTAAATAGAATATAACTTCTTTCACCAGCCAGGTCTCCCCATCATGTGACAGCTATCCACCGGTGATGGGTGAAGGCTAACACGTGCTTCCTCAGAGGCATGTGAAGCCAGCCAGCTGCATCTTATCAAACTGTTGCTCATGCTGCATCACACGGCAGTGTAACACACTCAGAGGAAAGCGCTAGGTTCCCTCTTACCCATACATTAGTTTACAGGTGTCCAGGGTTGGATAGTGTTGTTGTGATTGACAGAGGAGAGAGAGCTTGCCCTCCACCCAGCAAGCATGGCCATGTTGGCTCCCTAGAACTCCTGGCCACGATTGCTGTGGCATCTTCAGCAGTCACACAAGTGATTTCCTGATGGCAAGGCAAACATTATTATCTTGTGCCACTTGGGAACAATACATTTTTTGGTTAGAAAATGCCATAAAAATGGCCCAGATAATCATAGTGATCATAAATAACAGCCATGATAATTATGAAGGGGTTTTGCTGTTGTTGTTGTTTTTGTTGTTTTCTTTGTAGTGCTGTTGATAATAATTGTACCATCTTGTTTAATTTACTGCCACTGCTAATTAATGGATGTCGTATGGTATTTATTTATTCCCATAAAGAGGATTTTAAGGCTATTTTTCATTCCTGCTCCTGGTGTGTGTGTGGGGACGACGACTATGTTTTTAATACAGTACATTGTGGAGACACAATGTCCCCACTGTTTTTTTGTTGTTGTTTGTTGGGGGGGGGGGGGGGGTTTAACCTAGTGGAGACATTTTTCCTGTCATAACAAGGGAAAATTCAATTTTTACAAAAAATAAGCAGTAAAAACAGTAAAAAAAATAAAATAAAATAAAAATAATAATAAACCTCTGAAACTAGTAGTATTTTGTTTGGTGACCTAAAGTTAAGGTTAGGGCTGGGTAAGGGTGAGGGTTGTCATAGATAGGGTTAGGGTTATACCTATAGAAATGAATGGGAGGTCTCCACATAAAGGCATAAATATCAATGTGTGTGTGTGTGTGTGTGTGTGTGTGTGTGTGTGTATGTGTGTATATGTGTGTATGTATATGTGTGTATATGTGTGTATGTGTGTGTGTATATGTGTGTGTGTGAAGGGTCTGACGGGGGAGGGGTCGTAGCCGGGTGGGCGGAGCTCCAGAACAGCTCGCGCTCAGTGGAGCAGCTTTCATACAGAGCAGCAGACGGAGAGTCGGATCAGTCAGAGTGCAGGTAAGAGTTCATCTCTTCAGCTTTAACACCAAACGGGAAAAGTTTCAGATATACAATTCCACCCTGTATTTTGTAACAGAATGTACTGTATTTCATATCATTTGAACCTTTCAGAGTTTCATTTGAAGAGAAAACTTCAGTGCAGGTTTCCCTGAAGCTCAGGTTCACCTGCAGAGGCTGAGCTGCTTTAGGACTTCAGTTTTCAGGAAAATCTCACCTGAACACTTTATTCACTGGTCATCAGTTTAATATGCAGATGTGGTGTGTAGGGATTCTTAGACACACAGTTTGAGGTTTCCTCAAAAGAAAAATATATCTAATGAATATAATTTTAGTAAAAAAAAAAAAAAGTGAAATAAAGAGCATATGGTCATAACAGCTTGGCAAAAACAGCAAGCAGACATTTTTATGTTTATTTCTTTAATCAGGGCTTATCTGCTGGATTCACTGCACTTTTCCCATATCTGCCTTGTGATTGCTCTTTTTTTTTCAGCAAGCAAATAGCTGTTTGGAGCTTGAAGCTGTTATTTGTAGTGTTTGTTTTTTTCTTTTCCAAAATCCAAATGAATCCCAAAGAAATAAATGTTACCACGGTACTCACACAAACTCCTAAGCTGCTGTATTACTGCAGTGTTAGTTATTCAGGTGTCATTCGTTGTATTTATTTATTTGTTTCCTCTTTTCAGCCTTTTCCACGATGCCGTTCTTGGATTTGCACACTCCATTCCCAGAAATCCACGCTAAGGATTTTTACCTGACTTAAGGGACGCTTCATGACATTACGTCCTAAGAAATTTGGATACTGAGCTATACTGGTCCTCCAGAGCCCCTTAGTGGACTAAAGGGTGGATTGCACGGGTGGTAAACAGTCCAGCCAAAGACCGGGACCATGGGTGACTCAGTGTACTCGGACCTCATAGCAATGCACTACAACTTCACTGGGAAATTCCGCAAAGTAGAAAAGGATCCTGGACTCAAAGCTGATTCTGTGGTGTTTATCATCGTGTGCTGCTTCATCATTCTAGAGAATGTGCTGGTTCTTCTTACCATTTGGCGGACCAAAAAGTTCCACAAGCCCATGTACTATTTTATTGGGAATTTGGCTCTTTCAGACTTGCTGGCTGGAGTGGCATACACAGCCAACATCCTGCTCTCAGGAGCCAATACATATAAACTGAGTCCCACGCAGTGGTTCTTCCGGGAGGGCAGCATGTTTGTAGCACTGGCTGCTTCGGTCTTCAGTCTCTTGGCCATTGCAATCGAGCGCCACCTTACTATGCTGAAAATGAAGCTCCACAACAGTGGAAACACGTGCCGTGTCTTCATGCTGATCAGCACGGTGTGGTTCATCGCTGCCATCCTGGGTGGCTTGCCCGTCATGGGATGGAACTGCATCCAAAGCATGAAGAATTGCTCGACAGTGCTCCCACTCTACCACAAGACCTACATCCTGTTCTGCACCACAGTGTTCAGCGTGATCCTCATGGCCATCGTGGTGCTATATGCCCGGATATACGCACTGGTTCGCACGCGTAGCCGCAAACTCGTCTTCCGCAAGGTCTCAAACGGCCGCGGGAGTGGAAACAAGAGCTCGGAAAAGTCCATGGCCCTGTTGAAGACGGTGATCATTGTCCTGAGCTGCTTCATTGCCTGCTGGGCGCCACTCTTCATCCTGCTCCTGCTGGACGTAGCCTGTGAGATCCGCACCTGTTCCATCCTCTACAAGGCTGAGTGGTTCCTTGCTCTGGCTGTGCTGAACTCGGCAATGAACCCTCTCATTTACACACTGACCAGCAACGAGATGCGCAGGGCTTTCCTCAAGATGCTGCTGTGCAGCACATGTGCTCAGCCTGCTGGCAAGTTCTCCAGACCCATCATCGGGGCAGAGTTCAGCCGGAGTAAATCGGACAATTCGTCGCATCCCAACAAGGAAGAGCCTGAGTACTCTCCCAGGGAAACGGTGGTGTCTTCAGCAAACATTGCATCCTCGTCGTAAAAGGGGATGTGGACATTTTCTTGCCTTTTCTTGTTTAGTGAATGTATGCGTATGTGTGGAGATCCCACTGGACACCTAAGTGAGAAAGTTTGTCCAATCCACACTGCTCTTGTTCCATAAGTGAGAAAAAAAGCTCACGTTTCTTTTTTTTTAATCTAACTAACAACCAACACCAGTGTACAACAGTGTTCACAGATCATGGAGTCGGATCTAAAGTCAGGCCAGGACAGTGGGACAATAAAAAAAACAATATATTTGGGGTTATTTTTGTTCCTCAGCTGGTTCCTCATCCACATGCTGCACAATCAAAAGATTTCATTTTGGCTCACAGCATGTACAAAGTTTGAGTGTCCATAAGTGGACAGAATCTTTACGCGCATGTCTGATTCATGTGTATCCTGGAGCTGGTGTGCATTGAAATGGGAAAAAAATGGAATCAAATGAGTTGGATTATAAAAAACAAAAACAAAAAAACTATCTAGAAAAGCTTTTATGTGTAAATTGGCCTACTTTATAGTGTACAGTGTGTCTGGATGGTTGTATTAATATTCCAAAAGTTTCTAAGCCAACATTCCTCACCTGGTATGAAGGGCTTGACTGGGAGAAACAGACTGAAACAAGAAAAACACTTTTTTTTTTACGCTGAACTGCAAAAATATTAAATAAGTGCAAGACTCTTTAAGTTCATGGCAGCACTGAAACGTCTTCCTCCGATTGCAAAATGCACTTAACAACCTGAGCTCTGTTAACTTGATTAATCAGTATTACCCACTGTTTTTTATTTTATCACATGGAAGCATTCTAATTTGAGGAACTTTTAGGATAGCACTTGTTATAAAAGTGCTCTTTGAGAGCCATCTTAGGCCTTTTACTGATTCATTATAATGTATTAGCATATTGGGCTCATTTTGTACAATTTCATGCCCTTACAAGAATAAAAAGTGTGATTTTTTTTGCACATTATTTTTGCACACCACATGAACTTATATAAATATGTAAAAAAAAAAACATGAGTGGGAAAATTCACACATATCATGCCTTACAGTTCAGAAAAACAGATTTTGTTTTTCTCTAAGGGCAAAAACCTAATTGAAGAAACACAGTTGAAAAAAGGTACTTGTGTTTCTTTGACTTAACGCCATGCTTATAGTGAGATCTCTACTACCCTGATTGAGAATGTATTTTATTTTCAGAAACATGATCTCACCATTCATCCAACAGCTGTAGAAAGTCAGTTAGTGTGTACATTAGTTCGGCAGGATTAATTTATCTTAAACTCGTAACCTGGACGAGGGTTGAATTACAATGTGGTATTAAAGCATCATGAAGGTATTTTTTATACCACTTTTATAGTTTTTAGGGTTTATTGTGTTGTTGCTAGTTAATGCACATGTACAAACTGCTTTGCGTTTGCAGTCTAGCAGCATTCAATGCATGGAAATCAGAAATGAGGGTCTGGCATTTCAAATAAATCATGCATTACAGACGGATGCTGGGAATGTGAATCTGACACTATCCATAATCACCGTCATCTAAATCACCTTCCTACCTGTTATGACATCTGTACTGAAAGTTGGTCATATAGATATAGCTCAGAATGCATCTCTTAGCAATAAAGATTCAGAGAAAAAGGTCAGTCACAAGCCTGTTTTGTTCCTGTGGGATTTTTTTCCCTTTTTGCACATTGTAACACCTGTGTCTGTGTTTTGTTAGCTTGTCAATAAATATTTGCTGGGAAAAAAAAGCAAGACTATGGGATTATGTCATTTGAAATTGGTTTATATCATATTTCCTGGAATGAATGATGTCAAGTAAATGCAAATGAATTTATAGTAACATCAGGTTTTTGCAACAAGCTTAAATTCATTCGCTTTCACTATGCTAAAATGTGTGGGATGACAATCTCTAAAACAAGAACAATTCTCCATGATTTATCAGATGCCAAATATTATTTATTGTTGATTTTGCTGAGAATTTTACAAGGAATTACCCAAATATGAACTGCACTGAACACTAGAAGTACGATGAAGTTGGATTATGAATACATAAAGGAGAACTTGGGCTCAGTTACAGCATTTATCTAATAATTTTGTCTGTCTTGTGAGTAAAATATTATACAGATGCAGCTGTCTGGTAAGCCATTCATAATAAACATGCCATTTTTATGATAATATCAGTAATACACAAGTCAATCAAAGGGTCATGGGTGTGATTAGCTGTAACATCTCAGTTCTGTGGAAGATATAAATAAACACTAACCCCAACACTCAGCCTTGCTGAAATCTGATATGTTAGCACTGTCCACAATCATGCTATATGCTAGTCGTCTACACAGTGATACAAATTTGCCTATTTTGGTTCCCTTTGCTTCCAAATTAAAGATATCATTCAAAATGGAGGAAATGAGGAAAATCATTATTGTCCAACGGTGAGATGTGTCAAATCAGGAACGTCATGCGGGAACAAACTTGTTTAGCTAGCTAACACTGCAGAGCATTATTCCCTCCCCTCACTGACCACAAGTCTTTACATTAACAATATTCATAATTTGGACATAGGATTTATGTTTAGCAGGTTGTTAGCGTCTATTAGCTAACTGTATTGACTTATGATACTTCATAACATGTAGCCAAATGATATGTTAGCTAAGACCTGTTTGTAGCTCACCAAATGAGCTTAGCCTTGTGCCTTTTAAGACCTATGTGGATCCTATTTAGGCCATACAGTACATAGACAGGGGTAGTCACAACTGTCATTCATTCTGGATGCACAGTAGTATTTTGTGCCACTCTAGTCTGCCATGAAGTCTGTCTATGCCCTGGGGATAGTGTTACAATTGACCACGCTCTCCCCTGGCTTTTACAAAGCGAAGGAAACTGCATCACACACACACACACACACACACACAAATGAGAACTTCTCTGAAAATATGTTGTATTAAGCTACACAAGAGTTTAAGTTTTACAAGTATGATCACATTCCTGCTCAAATAACGCCATCTGGAGGATAAAACTCGAACACACATCACAACACTCAGTCATGTTCTGTGGAACATTTGTTCACTCGCTCTCTCTCTCTCTCTCTCTCTCTCTCACTCACATACACTCTTTTTTTTAACCTCTTTCATTTTTCATTTCATTTTTGTTTAAAAGAGAAAACAAACACTTTCCTTGTGAAGACTTTCCAAATGTCCTCACAAGGCCAAAACAGTCAGATTTTAATATTCTTGTGAGGACATTAAATTTAAGGGTATATAAACACACACACACACACACACACACACACACACACACACACACACACACACACACACACACACAC
>JAQLOM010000007.1:11910831-11926701 GCA_030068315.1 Chrysichthys thysi | reverse complement strand
ACACACACACACACACACACACACACACACACACACACACACACACACACACACACACACACACACTAAGTATGTGTGTATGTGTCACAGTCTCACACTCTTTGTACTGTATATAATATGCAGATGTTTGCTTATTTTACTAATTGTACATATACTCTGCTCTATATAAATTGATATATCGATTTGACTTTTGATTATGGGACAAATATTGTAAATGTACCATATATTTCTACCATATAATTGTAGTCCTAATAAATTACCTACATTGCTTCACATTTACGTTACTGTGGGTTTGAGTATACAGAAAAACAGGAACCTAATGCATTGTGATACTGACATAATGCTATTATGTGACCAATCATCATTGCTTTATGCTATATGCACTGATTTTGCTTCAAATAAAACTGTAAGTTTTTAAAAAATTATTTACATTTTTCAACTTTGTTTCATTTCTTTGTTTTCAACATTGATTTTGCTGTAATTCTTTTAATCTTTGTTTTTAATTTTGCAGATAAAGCACTTGGAACTGCATGATATGTCAAAATGTTTTTGTTTTAAAATGCAAATAGATATTTTTCTGTACAAGGTCTAACTGTATTTCATTCTAAGAATGTGACAAAACTGTGTAATGAAATTTTAATCTAAAAATAAACATCATGTCAGGATTTACCAGTAGAGCCATGCACTGATTTTTATTCATTATAGTTAGAATTATAGGCTATAGTTTTAAAGAAAGCTTGGCAGATAAAATGATATAATATACTTTTATCCGTGAAATATTATTTAATAATAACAACAACAACAACAACAACAACAATAATAATAATAATAATAATAATGACGGTGATTATTATTATTACTGTTGTTGTTGTTGTTATTATTAATATTAATATTAATGTGAAAGTTATAGAAAATGGATGTCATTTGAATCAGCCCATCTCTCTCAGAGGTAGTTAACTGTCCGAAACCATATTTCCCTCTTTTGCTCACTACACTGTAAGAACTCTATCATTATCTCCAAAGAGAAATCGTCTCTGAACTTGCTCTACATTCAGTATTATTATTATTATTATTATTATTATTATTATTATTATTATTATTATTATTATTATTATTTTACAAACTGTCCAAATAAACAGAAAATGTTACTATAATACAGTCATTTTGTCCATTTCCTTAGTCAGGGGTAAAAAAAAAAAAGGGCAAGTCCTAGAAATGCAACCAAACTACGCCTCCCTTCCTTTAACTGTGCCATAACCGCACAGCCACATGGGAAATGGAGTCCTAGTTACTTCTTCCGGTACTTTTTCGCTGGGTACTCAAGCTGGGTATAGAACGCCATTTCCCAGAATTCCGCGCCGTTTCTGCACATCGACTCATTTTCATACATGGGGAATACGAGAGCGGCGAAGAAATGGGAAAGAACAGCAACGTGGGGGGCATTAAATAAACTCTGAGGCGGTTCGGTGGCGTTCGGGGGACGCTGATGTAATACTGGGAGTGTTGTCCGTGTGGCGGAGGAGAAAGCGTGTTTAGTCGTGTCGGGGTTTTGGTGTTATTTGGCGTGGAGAGAGGCAAGGCGCCTCCCTGTAGCTGTTTTTTTTCGGTTTGGCTTTAGCTGCAGTGACCGAGCTGCACCGAAATGGCCCAAAGCACAGCAGTAGCCACACACCGCTCATTCCTCTCTCTCATCTATGCAAGCGAAAATCTTCACTTCACTTCACTTCAAATAACAAATCATCTCGGAGCCGTTTCTCGGACGGAGCGCCGACTGTAGCCATAACGTCCAAGTGCCGAAAAACTAGCGTGCGAGTTAGGGCTTGATATTAGCAGCAGGTAAGTAGGCTGTTGGGCTGATGGTGTCTGTCGGCTCTTTACTTCCACGCTGTTTTCCACAGTTTGTGTGTGTAATGTGTTGAATGCTGGTGAAGCGCGCAGGACTGCACTAAGCTGCTTCCCAGTTAGGACTGCACCGATACGACTCCCCCATGTTCATCGCGATACGGACAGCAGAGCTCTGAGTATCGCACGGTAACTGATGCAGATCTGACACAAAAGATTTTTGTGGCTGAAACATCAGACATTTGAAGGCAGTGGACACCAGGTGCACCCTGTCTGACCTGAAATGACCGCAATCTAGACATATTGTGCAAATTAATGCCGATCAGAGCAAAACAGACTGCACACTGTGCTCTGGGAAAATCAAGAGAAGGAACCACAGCGTGTTTGTACGGTACAATCACCTGATAAATCGTCTTGGGCATGAAAGTCAGCTCAAGAGGGTCATTACTATGGGCAGGCGCTAGCTAGGTGAGCTCCTCGGTTACCTCAGTAAGTCGTCCAAAGCGATCAGCCGCTTTCGCTGTCAGTTCTAAAAGTGCCAAAACAACAAAACGTCCCTTACTTACAGCTGTAAAGAAGCACTTTTCTGAAGCGAAACAAAACGAATGTAGCTAGCTAAGGTTTTTTATAAAGAACCAGTGTAGTAGCCTGAGTGCATGAACACACACGTGGCACTATTGCTCGGTCTGAAAAATGGTATCGATGCAAGCATTGTCGCATCCATGATCTCTGTGGTGTCAGTAAATATTGGGTGTGTGCAGATCAGAAAATATGTCGGGTCTGTTTGCAGTCCAGCCTGAAACACGTCTGCTAATAATTTTCCATCTTGTTGCAGGTTTTGTTTTGTTTTGTTTTGTTTATTTATTTATTTTTTTAAAAAGTGCAGGTCACATGGATCGAGCAGGAAGCATTCAGCTGGACATCCCTGACTTCAGCAACTCTGTCCTGTCCCACCTGAACCAGTTGCGCATGCAGGGCCGGCTATGCGACATCGTCGTGAACGTGCAGGGCCAGAGCTTCCGTGCCCACAAGGTGGTCCTGGCTGCCAGTTCACCCTATTTCCGGGACCACATGGCACTCAGTGAGATGAGCACCGTGTCCCTGTCGGTGATCCGAAACCCGTCTGTGTTTGAGCAGCTCCTCTCATTCTGCTACACGGGCCGCCTGTGCCTGCAGCTGGCCGATATCATCAGCTACCTGACCGCCGCCAGCTTCCTGCAGATGCAGCACATAATTGACCGCTGCACGCAGATTTTAGAGGGCATCCACTTCAAGATCAGCCTGGCCGATGTGGAGGAGGAGCTGCGTGGCCGTCGGGGCACAGGACGGACCATCGAGGCCGAGAGGGGTGGCTCGCACTCGCTCAGCCCCAGGCATGGTGGTTCAAGAGTCCTGGCTACACATGGAGTTGCTGGTGGGGTCATGGAAGTGAGCGAGATCAGGGAGGTCAGTCCACCCGGGGAATCCATGAGCCCGCAGATAGTGGAGCACAGCGGGCTCGGGCCTGAAGCTGTGGGTGCCGGGAACGAGCCAATACTGCGTATTAACCGGGCGGGGCAGTGGTACGTTGAGGCTGGCCCTGACATGGAGAGGAGCAGGGATGAGACCATGCATGTTGTGGAAGGCCTGCGTATCAAGACTGAACGCATGGAGGAGTGGATGGGAGCTGAGACTCAAGCCTCGGCTGAGGAAGGGAGTGGGACAGAGGAGGGGCCTACTGTGATGATTGACACCTCAGGACGCAGCACGCTGGTGCAGGAGGGCTTCATTACTGGCGCATCCAGAGCCAAAAGCTCTCAGCCATCTAGCAGCTTCAGCGAGTCTGAGAGGTGTGTGTGAGTGAACATTTTAAAGGCTCAACTGCATTAATTCAATATCTAGGCAGAAAAAAGCACTCCCTTTACAGGCATGTGATGTGGTAATTCTTGAGTATGGATACATATTAAGAAAGGGGCAAATCACATGACAGCTGTTAAATATGTAGAGTGCCTGGGGAATGATTAATGCTCCTTTAAGTGCTACTAGATATTTCCATGGTATTGGGAATTAGATCTAATTATAAACCGTTAAAAGTCCTGTAATGATGTCATGGGCATGAATTAGTAGAAAGCCTTCTCTTTCACAAGTTCATACACTCTTTCTTTCTAAAAATGCTCACTGTAGCTGTACTGTGTGTGTGTATCAGATTTAGTCCAACAAACAGCGTGGTGGTGATGGCTGAAAGACCCAGGGCCAAAAGCGAGTCTCCAGGAAGAGTGGATGATCAGAGGCATCCTAGCTCTCAGGTACACTGAAAATAAAAGACTTGCCTTGGGTTTAGGTCATGTGGCTTAAAAAGCATGTCATTATTTAGATAACTGTATTGTAATAACTACATGTACAATTAACATGAACCCCTTCTGTATATGGGGAAAAAGATAAAGGACAAAATACAGTGACATATTAAAGCAAGGATTTTGGTGATGTAAATTAGGCTAATTTATGCAGAATTTAACCTGCAAACAGTTTGAATTTTAATGTTGAACGTATATGTGTGATGTGGCAGCGTGAATAGATTTTGGTTGGAGATGTCACCAAGCTGATGTTCAGTGTTAATGTCATTTTGGGTATAAGCAAAAAATGCTGGTTCAGTTATTGGAGGGGACAAAACAACAAATGGAATCTGATTCTGTAACAAAATCTAGCTTGAAAAATCAGAGAATTGCCTGTAGCATAATTTAACATAAAGCAACATGATTAAGCCATAATGACGATGATAATATTAACAGATGTCTCCTAGGTAACCACAACAGCAGTGAGTAGCTAGCTATTATCCTGGAAATTTTCATTTTATTTTAAATGGCCATTTTGCTCACATTTTCTCTGTAATTTTGTTTGTTTGACTCCAGTTGAATGTGGTTTTGTAAGATATGCTGTTGGCTAGTGCCTTTAAAAAATATCGCATCAAAGTTTCTGTATCATTTTTGGTATCAGAAAAAAAAGCGTGGTGTCGCTCTAATTTTGGGGTTCTCAGGTTTTCATTCCAACCAACTAGGAACACGTCCGATTCTTTAACCAGTTGGTCTTTGTTGTTAACCAACTATTATCTCCTGCTTGCCTGGAATGAATACCTGCAGTGAAACCATCCCTTTGTGGTGAAAACTTCTGGCTTTGTGTAATCAAGCTGCTCTAAAGTCTTTCAGTCAAAAACACCTTAAAACCAGCCAGATGTAATTCTTTTGCAAGCCTGGCAATGTCTATAGGCTCTGAGGCTCCTTTTAATAACACAGGGAAGGCCGAAATCTGCTTGCTAAGTGGCCAGCAAAGTGGCATGACAATGCCGGGAGCCAAAAGTGGTCGGATGGAATCTCTGAATCGTTTTATTTGTGCTTCTTTTTTTTTTCTTTCTAAAAAATTCATGGTTGGTGTCCAAAGCAGGGTCAGAACACATGCAGACATAATAATCATAGGCAAAAGGCATAGCCTGAAGAAACAAGATTTTGCAGTTTGGCAGGTTTCTGTGCAGTGACTCAGACAGAAGAAGCTTTGTCAGATGAAAAACATCTTTTATACTGTACTAGAGGGGTTAGAGGAGTTTCAGATTTCATCTGTATTCAATAGTTTCTAGCAGGAGGGACTTCTGTCGGTCCTTGGCAAGTAATAGGTAAGGGGTCTTGGGTTCGAATTCCAGGACATCTGGATCCTTGGTTCTCAAGGAGCATCCTTGGTCCTTCCCACATGCATAACTTGGGCAAGTATATTTGGTCATCGGGAGTTCATTGCAGGCTTTATTAGGTGCCTTTGTCTTTGGTATGTTTGGTTTGGAGAGCTTTCAGTCTGGTTAAAATTTCTGGAATCTCAGTTCCCAGTTTTCTTTTGCTAGTCAAATTGTCCCACAGAGGTCCACTGATAGTCTCAGACATTTGCTGGTGGTCCCAGAAGTCCATTGGTGGTCCCGTATGTTGACTGGTTGTCCCGGAGGACCATTGCCAGTATCAGACATCTGCATTTCCATTGCTGGTATAAACAGTTCTGTGCTTTGCTCAGTTTAACAGCATTGGCCTGATATAGCTCCGATATTCACTGTTCAGTTTCTCATATTCCCTCATAGAAAGTCTGATATTTTTGCTTCTGATCTTGTTAAGGTTCTTAATAAGAGAGGTGTGTGGGGTTTTTTTTTGTTTTGTTTTGTTTTGTTTTTTTTTAAACAGTATATACTGAATGTCTATACTTGTGTGCTCTTGAATAGTGGTTGTGTCATTCATCTTTGTTTTTCCAAAGGAGAAGGGGTTGCATCCACCACAGTGGGGTATCTTGCTTTTCCCCTCTGCTTGGCCAGGACTGCTTTCTGTTTGTCAGGCACATTGGTGCTCAGTAATACGATAGGAATGCTTAATTATTGTCTAATTTTGTGCTGGCCTCTTTAAGTCCCCCAACGTAATGAGTGATGCCCCCCCCACCTTTCCCGCCTGTATGCTGGTTATACATCTTTCCCTGGATAGCAGATGAGTAATGGCCGAATGTTGGCCCACCTTCACTTCCATCTGGCGCTCATACCAACATGGAATGACTGCAATGAACTCATCAGGATCAGGCTGCCAGAACACTGTTGCAACTCCTCATTGATGAGACTGTAAGTCATCTGTGATGAAACGTTGCACAACAAGGATTGCATTTGGCCCACTTTGGGCTCACATACCAAAAGTTTGCTCATTATTAAACTACATTTAATCTATAACTGGCCATTAGGATAACTAAATTCATCCATTGATAGCCTGGAATCACTCCAGTAATCAGCATTGGCGTTCCATTTTTGGGAGAGATCATCTTTCTACTTCCTTAACTATAATACAGTAATAGACAGTGAGTTATTTCCTTTCGTCAATGAGGTGTATGGTTACCAGCTGCTGCATTTTATCCATTTTGTATCAACCATGCACATGAATCTGAATCCAGTTGCCATGACGGGTGTGTCTCAGCGTACTGGTTTTGCCAGCATTTAAGCCTTCTCAGCTTGAGGCTAGGCTGAGCAACAATAATTAGGGAGGCTGATATACGAGAGAGAAGCTTCTTCAGCTTGGCTGCAGTCCATTTCTGTGGGTGGCGACACCCTTTAGGTGTCTCCTCCACATTGTCCAGGCAAGGTCTTCTCGTTTTTGTTTCTGTAATGATCTATGGGATCAGTGTCAAACTAGCGTTGAGCCTCTGGATCTGAAAATGTCATTCAGTCCAATTCCAGTTAAACATTTCGGCTTAATATCACCCCGAAGTTCGGCATAAGGTCACTAGTTCTAGTTCTGTAGCCTCCTGATTGGTTTATTTCTTTAACAGGTATATGCCACTCTTGCTTTCATTGTCTTTGTTCTCAGTAGTAACTGAACAGTTGCATCTCTGCCCTTCTTCAGAAATCCTGGACCATTTTAAATAATCCCAGATCTATGGTATATGTTTTGTTTTTTTTTTTCTTCTGCTGACCAATAAATTTCCCCCGGTGGTCGTCTGCTAATCAAGTAATTGCTTTGGGGGTATGAGTTCTACTATGAGCGTGCCTGTGGATGCAGCTTTGCAGAGTTAATTAGATATACATTCTTCATCTTCTCTGTGTTTCTCAAAGTGCTCCTGTCTCTGTTCTTGCTTTATTCTCCTTAACCAGCTCTCATTGTTAAAATGCCATTCCACTGAATTCAGTGCATCAGTGGCACCTGTTTCTTTGCAGTTCAAAGTGTGAACAAAGAAGAAAACATGGGGCACTAGAATGAGCTTTTCAGTGTACAAGAAAGAACTCATTTTTGGTTTTCTGCCCTGCAGGGAGAGGAAGCAGCTGTGTTTGATGTGGGAGGGTATGAGGAGTATCTGCGTGAGCAGGTGGGCGACCGTTGGTTCCGCTACAATCCACGCCTCACCTGTATCTACTGCTGCAAATCCTTTAACCAGAAGGGCAGCCTCGATCGTCACATGCGGCTGCACATGGGCATCACGCCATTCGTGTGCCGCATGTGTGGAAAGAAGTACACGCGCAAGGACCAGCTGGAGTACCACATCCGCAAGCACACCGGGAACAAGCCCTTCCACTGCCACGTCTGCGGCAAGAGCTTCCCCTTCCAAGCTATCCTCAACCAGCATTTCCGCAAGAACCATCCAGGCTGCACACCACACGAAGGCTCACATAGCGCCTCACCTGAAACCACCACCACCACCAACAACAACAATAACGTCAGCGCAAACGCCAATGCTGCCACTCCACGTCGCACTCAACACGACGACGACGATGAGTCTGAGGGCACAGGCGCAGGAGCCCGAGGAGGAGCTTCATCTTTCGGGGAGGGGATACAACCGTCGGTCTCCACCACCGGGCCTGATTGAAGAGATCGGGTTCGATACAACGCCCGGAGGTTGAGGAGATCAAAACATTTGAGGCTTTGAGAAAAAGAAGAAAACAGAACACAAAAAAAAGAGAGAGAGAAATCATCTAGAAGCCAGTCCACGAAGAGCATACGCAGAAGCTGATGGAGCACGGTAAATCCAGGTGCCTGAAAAGCTGCTGTCGGGCTGATGTTAAAACGTTATGAGGAGGATGACTTGGTGGGTATTTTAATCGTCATTTCTTAGACATTCTTTCAACTGTAAGTAAGTAAACAAACTTGAGACAACAAAACATGCTAAGACCGTTTGCTATAAGAACTAAACTAGAGTAATAGTCCTTAGGTATTTATAAATAAATAACACGTGCGCTTTAAACCGCATCTACCTTCAGTTGCACAAACTGAACCGTTACTTCAACAAATGAAGACAAGCCACACTCCAACAACCTCACACACCACTGGATGCAGTTATTTCTGTTGGGTTTCCTTTTTAATTTTTGTTTGTTTGTTTGATTTGAATTTTGCCTTTTCTGTCTTTTATATGTGTTCCAGGTGGGTTTTCTTTTTTGTATTTTTGTACAACTTTAACAAAAGCTTCAGGATTCAGGACAAAGAGATGATGTGTTATGATTTGGTCAAATTGTGTTCAAATAATTGCCAAACTTCTCTGTGCCAGATGGTGATTATAAAATAGAGGATGTTTCAGTCCTCAGTTACTTTTGCCTTGAGACAATCTTAACATGTTGGTCTGGGGTTCGACACTGCTGCTCCCCAGCTATAGCTAGGCTAGAAAAACGGGTTCTGTTTTTCTTCGTTAGGGCCCCTCAGGTGTGATCTAATGCTCTAATGCCAGATTCCTAATTTGTTTAGTTTGTTTAAGTGCCAACCTGGCTTTGTCATGAATTCTTCTTTTTGCAATTAGTCGATAAGTCTAGGAAAAAAGAAAAAGAAAAAAAAACGTAGCCAATGGACTTTTAATTGGTCGTTGCATTCAGCAAGTTTAGCATGTTTGTAAAACGGTGAAAAGACTGATACTGGGGATGGGGGGGGGGGGGATTACAAATGTTATTTCATTCACTTGTTTCATTTCCATACTCCAAATCCAGCTGCTGACTATAATTAGTACAGTACTATAGAAAACAGGAAAGTGTTCAGCCTCAGATAAGCTACAGGACCACTCAGTTACCTCTCCTTCATCACTACGCAATACAGATCTGTTGCACACAGATTGGTGGATGCACTCAACTCAGTTTCACGTTTAAAGGTTTCTTTCTCTGAGTTTCTATAATTTTTCCATTTTTTTCCCTTGTTGTAACAAGTGATCAATAAGAGGTTTGTAATTTTTAGATTTAGTGTTTTGTTTTTTTTTTCTTTGTTTGTTTGTTTTTTTCACTATCACTCTGACAGTGATGGAGCATGTTCGAATTGGAGGGCAGCGATTCATTTTGTAGGTAAAGAACATTTTTAATGGCAAACGTCCAAGAAATGGAGTCGAGAACGGAACCAAATCCAGGACACGTGTACGTCTGTTAACAGGAACATTTGTTTTGAAATGCCACGGAATGACTGTGAGATTAGGATTTCTCAGAGGAGAGCACTTTAAATGTGGAGTCAAAATTTTTTGTTTTGTTTGTTCGTTTGTTTGTTTTTCGAGCAGATGTTGCCAGCTGGTGCTATGATTCGACTTCAAGTGACAGAAGCTCTCGGGAACCAAAGGAACAGAAATGTATCGTAGATGTTATACCTCTGACACTCAGTGCAAGGCCGAGGAATTTATTATTCAATTATTATTCAAAATTTTAGGAGAGAGAGAGAGAGAGAGAGATTACATTCAGCACTTAAAGATAGGATTGTTTAAGTGGGAATGGGTGGGGGGTGTTTTTTTTTTTTTTTTCTTCCTTCTTTTAAAATATCTAATTATATATCACTTATGCATATAGAGAACTTTTTTATGTGTAAAAATGAGAGAGGAAAGAAAAGCCTTGGTAAAGCGAAAGGCCGTTCGTTTGACGGACCGACGGTGGGGTTGTTTTTTTCTTTAAGGCTGTGAATCACACCTGGTTGTGACCATGAGATTTTTTTCCCTTCCCTGATGCCTGGGAAGAGCATAGAAGAGAAACAGCTACTGATTATTTTTCAATGGAATGCACCTCTTATCCTCTTATATACCATTCAGGACTCCTCAAGACTTTTCTACCGTTTTCTGTCGCTTCCGTGAATACAGGACAACACCTCTTTAGAACGATATCAGGAACTGTGTCCAGTTTTGTTTGGATGTTTACTCTTCTTTCCACACTAAAAGCCGTTTATTTTGACTTTCTTGGACCTCGCGTTACTTTCAAGTTCACAAGTGCAGCAGAAAAACACGTCGACAGCGGTGATGACGACGTACGAACATCTCCGTAGTTAAGGCCTCCGAAGCCGTAGCATCCCGAAAATGTTACGAAACTGTGTGTACATGCGGCGTCGGTGTGCATCAGTCAGGTCAATGAAGAGCACGCCGATGCTGCGGGTCTCTCTTTACTCCAGCGCGACCTCATGAGAACAGCCGATGTAGATTACAATTTCATATATTCATAACCTCAAAATCATAACCTAGTGTGACACGATATAAGCAGATATTATTATTATTATTATTATAATAATTATTATTATTATTTTCCATATTTTAAGATTGTTTTATATTACCAAGTCCCATAATGGCAGGGTGGTGGTCACAGTGTCGGTGACAGACGCTTGTGTTTGTTTCTCTTCAGAACAATGCAAAGGATTTGTGTGTATGACTGATCATTCCAAGCTGCCGAATGTCATCAGAAGTGTGAAATGTCAGGGCTAATACTAATGTGCAGTATCTCCGTCTGTCTGGGTCTAAAAGAGAAAAAAAAAAAAAAACAAGACAAAAAAACGAAACCTCACTTCAGACTTGGTCTGTCAACATGTTTTTTCCTGATTAACCAAGCTCTTCTTGGTTTAGTTCTTTATTTTACTCTGACCTTATTTCGATTTTTATCGTTTGCTTTCAAAGCTTTAATCACCTAGGAGAAACACGTCACGATGTAAATACTAGTGCTATTTAAAATTTCTAATAATCAGCACAGCTACTGCAGATAAAAGGCATTGACTGACTGAACAAACGTTCTGTATTAAACGCACACTCCAGTGTTACACGTCTTCACGTCGGATTTTACAGGAAGTCTGAGCTGTTGCAAGAAATTTCAGCGCACTTTCCAACCAGCGTCTGACTCTAGACCCCTTTTACACCCGGACTGTGCTCTCTTAAAAGTTTTTGCATTGCACATGCATTTGGATGACTGCCTAGGAAGTCCTTTCACTTGGTGGATTTTTGTTTAAAGTGTTTAGCTTTTGCATGCAGGTCAACCAAAAGTGATATTATGGCATTTTCAAATGGCCGGAAAGTCAAAATATTGATTTAGCTATCTATCTAAAAGTTTAAATATTTTATTCCACAGGAGCAGCACAGACTGTTCGACACCCAGTATCTGATCACAGACTGATTCGGATTATGTCCGCTTTGTTATCCAGCACCTTGCTCAAAGCGTGACGTTTACTAAGTGAAGGACTCACAATTAGCTAGCGAGGTTTTAGCCGTCTTTAGACAACAAGGAATGGCGAAGGCTGGAATGTGCTGCATCCGAGACCCGTTAGATGAAAATGTAGAATTGCTTTATTGCTGATTGCAGTATGCTAGTCTTGTGAGCCAAACGTCCAGCTTTCACTAGAGACATTGCTGGGTAATTGAGAGCAAGAATTCTCCAATCACATTTACTCAGTAGTGACTGATTATATGTTGCGTGAAAATCTGATTTGCTGATGTACAAAAATCTAGATTTCCCAGTGAAAACTTGTGCAAGTACACCGAAATGTACGACAACTTTCATGACTCTGGAGCTTGTGGCTAGAAAAGTGCACCAATGCCTTGCGTCATATGGAGCGTCTGAGCGTGAGGCTGATGTCACAAGACGATGCACAGACCACAAAATGAAAGCGCAGTAGTAAGGTTCTTCAAGCAGGTTCTAGTTATATGATAGTACGATCTGTGGAAACTCAAGATCCCGTGCGTTCGTTGCATTTCCTATTCCACACTGTTGTTTTTTGGAAAATGCGGTGAAATTCTTTTTGCAGCTCCTCGTCCTCTCTTACTCCACTTACCTCAGATTCTCAGTTTTCTAACAGTAAGCTTGTGAAGTTTCAGTTGCATGTCTCTACTACGTATTCATTTTATTTAAAAAACAAAAAAAACAAACAAAAAAAAAAAACACAAAAACCTGGGAACACTGAACGACAGTGCTGAGCCATATCGGACAGATTTGTTCAGTCTTGTCTCGTCCCTCCGAATATTTTGTACAGGGAACACGTTAGGCGAGTCGAATGCAAAGTTTTTTTCTAACAGAGGAGCAACACTGTTGATTTGTGAGGCTGCAACGGAGACGTTTTCCCCTCTCATTGTTGTTTTTGCAGCCTCGCGCTCTGTTTTTTTTTTTTGGAGGGGGGGGTGTAAACAGACTCGGTTTGAAATGTTACTCGTTACTTTGCATGTCTTTGTCATTTGTGATGGCCAAACGTTAGTCTATTTCTAAGAATGTTTCCAGTCATCTAAACATATTGCACCAATATATGCCAAAATAACGCCTTTTTTTTCCCTCTCCTCGTTTTGTTTTGCTATATTGTTTATGTCCTGAAAGCAATATAGTCTCTAAAGATATTTCTGCGTCTGTCCTGATCATGTTACTCCTAAGCATACATTAAATATTTTATTTTACATTAACATGAATTAAGCATATTTTTAAAATAAGGTATTTTACTCTGGATTCTTTAAGTGAAAATGATTAGTAGTGTATTACACATCAATTACACCTATATTTAAATTTTAGACATTTATTGTTATAACCAGAATATTGTTGAAACTCTGAAAGTAATATAATGAAATAAGAAAATGAATTATTGCAAATCAGACTTTTGCTTTCCCTTTGGAAAAGGTACAGAGATGCGTGTGATTATTAGCGATTTATAATGTGAATGCTTCTCTTCACAACCACTGTTTCTTTCTTCCTCACTAGCAGATTTTAAATCCATTCTCCTAAAAGGAAATAAAGCACTTTAAGTGTTTAACTGTGAAGGATTTATTACAATATTCTATAATTGCCTGATTATAGGAAGCCCACGTTGTGTGATCTGATCAACCCAACATTTCTAACATGGAAAATAAACTTGTTTTAATCTGAGCTCTAGTGCACGGTTTCTTATTTATTTATTTATTTTAAATTTACTTTCATGATGCTTTAACATTATTCCCTTTATAACTTCTTGATAGTTGATGCGTAGTATTTCAGTTGCCCTTCCTGTGCATTCCTTTAAGAAACAAGCGCCGAGAAGTTCACTGAAAAATCTGAGCTAGTGCCGGGAGTCCTCGGTTTACAGCGGCGTCGACCTACGGTGTTTTCATGGTAACGTCGGTCACCTTCTCCTGTAAATTTATTAAGAAAGTCCTAGAAAGAGGCTTTGTTTACGTTCGCCGTTGATATTTAAATGAATGCGGCGTTCAGGATCGACCTCTCAACCAAACCCTACCGAGTTCATACAAACGTACGGACCAATCATATCCGAGTCCTTTGCCACGTCAGCCAATCAGCCCGATTGTTTTTCTTTTTTCTTTTCGTTGCCTAGTTGGAGATCCAGGTGCTGTATTATGCGCTGTATTAGGCTCTTTTAACATTATACAATGTCGTACACTGTGCGAATTCCTAACGGCAAAAATCGTGGTTACGTCGAGCCGTAGGAACGGAACTGTAAATCGAGGACCCCCGGATTAAACAGGTCACAGGTGAGTACTTATTGCATCATAAAATGGAAGACCGAATCATGTCCCAGTATGCAAATGAAGGCCATGTAACAACAGATCTCAAGGAAATAGGGTTGTGTCCAATTTGCATATTTAATAAAAGTCAGATTTTTTAAAATAAGTAAAAGTAGATGTGTTCTGTACCTTTTTCCATTATATCCCAAAACTATACAAAGAATAGGTTTGGAGATACTCTCGTTTTCATTTTTATAGTACATCACTTATAGGAAAATCAATCGCAATCGCAGTTGTTCAGAAGAATGGTATTAGCATTCGCAGTAAACATTGTTGGTGTATTTTTGGCTGTTGATTCATTTGGAAGAAGGTGGGGTTTGCAGGAGGTCGTGGTTTTGTGACGTTTCAAAGGTGTTTTACCAATTTGGCACGGATCAGTGCTGGAATATGTCGCTACGTCAAACTGATGAGACTGCTCTTCTGTATTTTCACACCGTGACTCTTAACAGCAACAGTAAGTGAAACTCCTCAATTGTTTCTCACACATTTGGCGTGTTCACCACGGCATTGTCAGGTTTGCTTAGGTTTGGTGGTGGTGCTGTGGCGTAACATCGAACTCCCCTGGCTGTTGTCAGTCAGTCAAACACTTCGACATGCTGTCACTGACTTCCTGTATCAGAAGGAACTGCAACATGTACACAGCTCTCAAACGATTTCATGGGAAGTTTTGGTATGTGAATAATATAGCAGTACAGTACACCAGTTTGTATTTTGTCACCAGTTTGGCTTTATTTATAATGAATAATGAAAGGAAACACCATCATATCACCTGATGGATGAGAATAATAACCTCGTCACCGAGCTCTTCATAATGACCTTCCTCTCTCTCATCACTCCCTGTAAGTAAAAGGAGTGACCGGTAGCTCTTTAACGGCCTCAGCAGGGATCTGCCACGCGGCCTGTGAAGATCAGCGTATTGATGGTGGTTTCTCTGATAAAGAGCAAGAAAGGCCGATCGGCTATGAACACCTCGCGGTTCGGGTTGAGGGAGCGACCGAAGAACACGAGAGAAGTAACCGCTGCGGCCTCACTGCCCTCTTCGTTAACCTGAAAGAAAGGCAGCTATTATTATTAGCTCTTTTATTTATATGATCGTATTGTGTTGTTATGGACTCCCTCTACTGCAACTTGAATGGTGTGTAAGGCTTTAGTTGGGGGGTGTATGAAATATTTATGTATTTTAATAGCATTGATCTAAATGTCAACAGTACGCATAGATTAAACTAACGTCGTTTGGGATTCTAGACAAACCTAAGGTCATTAATTCCCACAGTTTTGCATACTGTCAAAACATTCAGCAGGGAATGATATTTTGCTTCCTGCTGGTTTTTGCTGCTAGGCATTACAGGTTTGCTCTGTACAGAATTTGCTTTTTAAATCCCATTCCTGCAGATATTCGTTTTGTTTGTACCTACCTGAATTTTCTAATAGACTAAATAAGGAGTTTGTCAAATTCTTCAGCCAAACCTAAAGCTTTTCTCCATACACGCGTAGGTTAATAAATGGCAATCACCAGTAAGTTACCAAGCAGGTTCACAGCACAGGTGATTTACATTTGGTGACACCACAAAACCCCATAAAATGCAAGTTCTCAGAGAGAACGTCGAAACAGCGGTCAAATCATGGAAGAGTTCCTAACTGTCATGATGTAATTAATCCAGCTTCCACAAACACAATGTAACTCTTCCTTCTTTTACAGGGTATCATTGCTTTTGTCCTCACTGGACCGCTAGTCTCGTTCGTTCGTTCGTCTTCTTCCGCTTAATCCTGTTCAGGGTCGCGGGGGGAAGCTGGCGCCAATCCCAGCTGACA
>JAQLOM010000007.1:11831469-11844608 GCA_030068315.1 Chrysichthys thysi | reverse complement strand
GCAGGGACCCTGGGCATCTTTCTTTCTCTAAAAAAAGAAATAATTACCAAAAAAAAGAAGAAAAAAGAAAGAAAGGAAAAAAAAATCACCAGAGTTTACTAAGCACTGGCTTAGTAAATATCCGCTGGCGGAAGATTTTCGTGCATGCTAGCGGACATTTTTCGCGCGACGGGGGGGGGGGGGGTGCTAGCGGAAGTTTTCGGTGCGGGGGGGGGTGTTTCCCGAATACAAATATTTTTCCAAGTATTCGTCCGAAATTCGTATTCGTAAAAACCACACTATTTGTGTCTTTCCGAATACCGTATTCGGGTTCGGCTCCACCCCAATATATATATATATATATAAAGTGTTTAAGAGCATAGGACATGTTTATAAGGGTGTGGAAAAGGTTAATAAGAGAGGGGAAATGGTTTATAAATACTGTATGTATATATATATATATATATATATAATGATAATAATGAAAAATATATATATATATGTATGTATGTGTGTGTATAACTTATTTGAAAGTAAATTTTTAATACATAAAAAGAAACAAAAGATAAGTAACAAGGAAAGGTGCTGTTCAGTACTCTTTTTTCTTAGACACGAATGTTTACTTTAAAGTCATACTATCTGCAACTCTAGAAAGACAGGGCAAGTAGGACAAATCCCTGATAACCTTGTCCTCATAACGGAAAAACATTATGCTGCATTATACAAGTGTAAAAATGTCCATGGAGCAGCGCCATGCCCGCCGTGGGGCGCACCAGCAACTAATCTGAACCATATGAGAAAGTAGCTGGAAATCTCATTCGCTTCATTTTTTCCCCTATCCGTATTCCTACAAATCACGCCTACTTCACCTGGATTGGTTCATTCCTGGACCGCTGAGCGGATCTTGTATGCGTAGCGAATCGTAATCCAAGAACGCTCAGCTCACCACCCAATCCCAGATCAGGAGGCGGGGCTTGTCGGAATACGGGTGGGGAAACAATGCCGCACTAACCCCGCCGTTCCCGGAGCAACAGGGAAAATGGCAGCCCTCACCACCCTCACTCAGGTAAATATCCGCTAAAAACACATTTCCATTGTAATAAAATTTCCTTTCTTGACGTGCGTTGAGTTAGAGTAGAGATGAACGGATTTCTGCGAGAAATATTTAAATGAATCGAGTGGGTTTTCGCGGAATAGCGTTGGACCTTATTTATCAGAGCTAACGGTGAATTAGCCAGCTAACGCTAACCGGCTAATCGGCAACCAAATATAGCAAGATTATTTCGTCCTTCAGACATCTGAATGATTTAGCAGCATTCTTAGTTAACTCACAGACGATTGTTTGAGGTTCGTGTGGTCATATAAAGCCGTTGTTGTAAAGCTCAAATTGGGTATTTTAAATGCTGCAGTAAATGCCACCACAGATTAACGTTAGAGGTTATTATTTATTAGAAATAAAGCAGTGTTGGCTAATCTGTTTATTCTAGCATACTAGCTGTACACTTAGCACATAGTGTGTGTAACTGAACACTACAATAAAGTCAGCAGCAGTTCTTTATATAAAGTGTATGTTGATCTACACACTATCAGTATTTAAGGTGTCCCTGATGTCAGGTATTTTTGTTCCTGTCCCTAATGTTACAGGTACTGATATGATAGTATACTTAAAAATGTTATACACTTTTCCTCACAATTTGATCATTCCTTGGAAAAGGTAAAAAGAAAAAATTGATGACTCATCTTGTACTTGTTTTGTGTTTGACCAATGAAATGCCCTCTACAGTGTCCATGTCCCGCCTGCAGGGGTGTGTGTGGCTCCACAGTAACAGGACGCTTGTTGGTGGTAAACATGGTTCACCTCTGAGTGTTTTTTTTTTTTTTTTTTTGGTGGCACTTAAATGGTTGGAGTTTATTCGTTTGGAAGAGAGTGGAATTTGTGTACGTTAGTTGTTTTAATATGTTTCAGATTACTGTTTCACCAGCTTCCTGTGTCGGGCTGGAATATGGCCACCTCAGACTGATGGAGAACGTGATTTTATCTTGAAATAGTCAGGGCTTCTGCATCAGTGTGTGTAATATATAGGTGTGGGGGTGTGTGGAACCTCTGGTCACGAAGTCTTCTGAAGATGAACAAATCTGTTTCCAGCCACAAAATTCTCCAAAATTTTGCATCTGGTCACGACTACATAATCGGGTGCCGGACAAACACGGCCCTAGCCATTTTCCCCTTCTGATTCGTACGCGCCAGTGTTTTCCCATTTTCTGCGTGCGTATTGCGCAACTAACAAAGAAGCGCATGTCCCTTTAATCGTTCTCAGTCAGATGTGTGTTCATTCACTGTACAGTAACCTCCTCCCCGTCCAGCTTCCTCCACATTTCCTTAGTGCCAGAAGTTGACTCATGCAGGGTTAGTTTTCTTGGTTGTTTGCCATAGGTTTTTGTATAATTAAGGATTGTTCAAACTTAGATTTTTTTTTCTGCGCTTAAAACGCATTAAAAAAAATGTTCGCAGCATTTTTTTCCGTAGCGTTTTTATGTATTATGGGTCCCAAGAAAGTGGAAATGGTAGTGAGAGTAAGAAGCCTAAGTGTATAACAGTTGAAATAAAGAAAGAAATAATCACAAAACATTAGAATTGCCACCATATCCCTTTGCCACCGCTTCACACACACTCCGCAGCACAAACATTCAGTTCCGGTCAAGCGCTCGTGGTGTGAACGTGTTAAACGCATTTTTTCGTTGTGTTTCTCTGCATTTTTGCTCAGTAAGCTTTCATTATGGCATATATATTAATCGAGGTTCAGTCTGGATGGATGCAAGTTTTGAAAATGATTGGCATCCCAGGTTGACGAACTGTTGATGCCTTATGACTATTTAGTGTATGGGGTGCCAAAATGTTTGTGTCCATCCTTTAAAAGAACTTTGTCATGTTTTGACAAAGGTTTTCAAAATGTTTGCCTATTTGTGAAAACCTCCGCCGAGGAGAATAATAGCTCAGAGTGAGACCAGAGACGTCTCAGACTCTTCAGTAGTCTTCATATTTATAGGTTTGTGCATGTGATGTCACCTTTCCGACCTGCAGCGCATTTCTCATGGGGTTTAAACCCAGACTGAGATGGCCACTGAGCAGTATTGTTATTTTTAAATAACAGTTTTACACACACACACACACAAACACACACAGACGCTTACATGCTTCTACACTGAGCAGTCTGGGATTGGAGTGAAATGTATTTGGATTCATCAGGGAGTTTGAGAAAGTGAGAGTACTGTTGGATCAGTCAAGAGAGCCATGAAGTATAGAGTTGAGGGAGATGTCCCTGTGAGTTCCAGTGAGCTTCAATTCATTGATTAGACTGTAAACAGATGACAGTGAGTGAAACATAAACACTACACTTGTACGATTCCTCGGATCAGCCCTGTGTCCTGTGCGCTCTGGCGTGTCTTCTCTTCCTTAGTTGCCACGCATAGCAAGTTTCCATTTACTTTCTGACCAAAACAATGGAAGGGAAAAAGTTGAAACCATGAACTTATCATATTCTGTCATATGTAAATGTGTATAGAGACTTTACGAAGAACAAAACGTTTTGGAGGGATGTAGTAGAGATCGCTGGTGTCTCTGCTGTGACTGTTTGTAGCTGGTACAGTTACCATGTTTTTTCATTCTAACGTAAGACGAAAGCTTGTACCATGGAAATCAAACCACAGGTTAGTGTGTTCATTACTTTGGCTTTAACTGCGTAGCTTTAGAAGCTGTGTGTAGCTACTGCTGTTTCTCGTGAGAACTACACCCATGAGAGAGGAGGGACTTGCTGCCCATTAGTGTGAACAGTGAGGGTGTGAAGCTGATTTAAGTAGTTAAATCTCTAGGCTTTACAGGCGAACTCAAAATATTATCACACCAGCGTTTTTAATAGGAGTAGGATGCTAAGAAATTAGAGATCACACGTTGTAGTCACACTTCAGTCCAGGAGGAAAAACGATTAAGCATCAGTTGGCACACGTGACACTGAAACATGCTTGTTTTTTTTTCTTTTCAGCTGTCGAGTGGGAACCCAGTGTATGAAAATTTTTATAGACAGGTAAGCCACATGCTGCAGGAACAAAGGCATTTTACCAGAGATCTGAGTACAGTAATCCCTCATCTTTCTGGGGGTTACGCTCCACAACTTTCCCCCAAGAGATGAAAATCCCTGATACACGGATGCCACCCCAAATGTTTTCTTTTTTTTAATAGTTTAATCCCTAAATGATCCTCCTGCACTCCTAAAACACTTTCTAGACACAATTAAACACATAAAGAAAACCTTTGTGAGCATATAGCGAGGTGAATTTTGAATTTAGAAACATCACATTTATAGTGAGTACTGTAATGTGCTGTATACTGTACTAGCATAGCCTGGACTTATATTTTAGCTACTGTATGTATGTATTACACTCGCCTAGCCTAGGCTTTTTTTCTGTACTGTATAATACTGTCATTAACTACCACCTGCTACAGACTGGATTTCAGAACCACTACAGTTGTCATAAACAACAGATGGTATTGTACCGACATTAGCAACTGAATCAAGAAACAGCTGTGTGACGAGTCCTGTCATCAAAAAATCCATCAAAACAATTCACTATAGGCTTTGCGGATACCTCAAAATACCGGGGAAAGCCGCAAAATATTAGATGTATTCTTAATAAAAATCCGCGAATACCCGGGGACGTGAAATGCGAACCGAGATATAGTGGGGAATTACTGTACCTTGCAATATGTTAGATGTGTTTATATTTAAATATTTGTGATGTGTTTACTGATTCTGGTACTGATTTATTGCCTGATTTTTGTTATTTCTGTGAGAAGTGCGGACGGTTTTGTGCAGCAATGAGCCCGAGGAGAACATTCATTAATTTCTTGCACAGTTACTAAGTTGGAGTGTGTTGAATAGATGAAGAAAACAATCTGAAGCATAAGGAATAACCAGCAGTTTTCCTGGGAAATAGATGAGCAAGAGCTTCTTCTTTCACTCCCCAAGTTCCAGTAACGTTACAATTCGGCTAGTTAGTAATCTACTGGATGACGAGCATGAGGATGTTGGTGAGAGTGTTGAATGAAAGTTGATGTGGATTTGTTTGAGCGGAGCGCACAGATGAGGAGGTGAGACAGCTGGACAGGGCTAAAGGGCTTAGGCACTGCTGCATTGCTGTCTTTAGGTGGAGATGAAGTGAGGGCTAAATGCCACTGGTGACACTATCAGTAGGGAGTTGAGTGGCTTTGTGGGTAACCAAAGTGAAATTAGAGCAAAATGTTGACGTTTAAACAAAAAAATCTGAATTTCATTGCATGATGACACTGCGTTTGATGATCACATCAATAAAGATTAATTTATAAAGATTGTAGCCCTAAACCAAGTGGTGACAAGTTAGTGCAGAACATTTGCCTTGGAAAAGAACTGCATGGCTTAGTATACCATCTGAGACAGGGCTTGAGCTATCATCTCCAGCAGTTCCTGCTTTCTGCTACAATATTTGCCATCAGGCTTTGGCAGACTGGGCTTAATGATGCAGAACTGTGTTATGTGAATAACCTATACATTACCACCTCAGTGGTTTTATGGTTGTCTGTCCTGAAAGGTCGATCCAGGAAACACAGGACGGGTCGGACCTACAGAGGCTGCTTTGTTTCTGAAGAAATCAGGCCTGCCGGATATCACTCTGGGAAAGGTGAAGAGAGACATGCATCTGGCTGGGACTTCTTAATATTCCTAAAAATATAAATTGTGACTCTTTGGTTGGTTCTCTTTGATGTTCCTTTTTCTTGTGCAGATCTGGGACCTCGCTGATCCAGATGGAAAAGGTTTCCTGGACAAGCAGGTGAAGAAGAAGGTTTTTTTTTGTTTGTTTGTTTTTTGTTTTTCTTCTGCTATGCCTCAAATAAATCCTCCATCACTGTTTAATGAGTGTTTGAATGCAAGGCAGATCATCTGATTTGGATATTCTCACTCTCTTTACATGAACAGGGATTTTACGTTGCTTTGCGGCTGGTGGCCTGCGCACAGAGCGGTCAAGATGTCTCTCTTGGAAGTTTAAACCTCACTGTTCCGCCTCCTAAATTTGTAAGTCTTTAATATTCCAGATGAAGCTCTCTAGGGGTGCTTTCACATTAGTCTTTACCTTTGGACCATTTTGGCACCTACTTGGGTACAATAAGCAACCAAAAATACATTAAACACAGAGGATTGTGTAGGGCTGAAAAGGTCCTTGTAAAAACTCTTTCATTTGCTGAGTACAAATGATGCCAGGTTTGGTTCACTTTCTGCAAATGATTCAGATTTGAATCACTTTCTGAGTCCACTTGAAAGTGGACCAAGATGACCTCAATACACTTTGGATAGTTTTGGTCCGCACTCAGGTGTGATTGCAGTGGTTTCACCTGTCTGAAGAACAACCACACCAAGGTTCTGTTCAGATGCATTAAACACCGTATATGTGAAAGCACCCTGAAAAATATAACACAAATATGTTTTCAGGATACTGACACGACACTTATCATGATTTTTGTTTCACAGAAGGACCCTAGTAGCCCATCGTTAAGCGGTGCTTCATCAACGGACAGCCATTGGGCTGTTAGAGTAAGTCTATTACTTTTTTTTTTTTTTTTTAAACTTGACATGATTTGCCCTTAACATGCTACATGTGTTATATATTTTTAATTAAATGATCAAATGATCATAAATCAAACTTCTAACCACTAGAGCAAGATTTATTTGTAGTTATGTCTTTGCATTGAAAACACTGAAGGGGCTTTTCTTGTGTATGAACTGGGCAACTCTGTTAAAACTACATGTAGATATGTACTACTTGAAATTTCTGGGACAGCAAAAAATGTAAACAAAAGCACTTAGCACTTCCTATTGCATGTTGGATGAGGGAAGCCTAGTTTTATTAAGGCATCTTTAAAACATGATTTTGTAGGAGAGCACAGCTCTCTGTTAAGGGCACTAGTTGACTCTTCTATGATATGCAAATCTGCACCCGCAACCACTTCATATGTTTGTATGTATTTCCAAAGGCACCATCGTATTTCTACATGGGCTATGTTTTGTCACAGTTGAACTTTACTGATTTCAAGTCGTATGGTATTGTTAAGCACAGACTTTTACCAGGGCCAAAGGCTATGCAGTGGGACCCCGACTCACGAACTTAATTCGTTCTGAGACTCTATTCGCGACCCGATTTGTTTGTGACCCGAATCAATTTTTCCCATTAAACTTAATGTAAACAATGAATGTGTTTCAGCCCTCAAAACATGTTTTTAAAGTGTATTATGGGTTTACGTGTGGCAATAAAACATAGAATAAAATTTAAATAACCTTAATTATAGAAAAATCTAACTAAATTAATTAATTAACTAAATTAAATCAACAAATGCTTTAAATGCACGTTACCTTTGCGGTGGATATGTAGTTGCCGGCGTAGGTGGATGGTGGCGGAGGGATATGGTGGCAGTTCTCATGTTTTGTGATTATTTCTTTTTTTATTTCAACTGGTATACACTTAGCCTTCTTACTCTCACTACCATTTCCACTTTTCACTTTCTCGGGACCCATAATGAAGGCTTATAGAGCAAAAATGCAGAGAAACACAATGAAAAAAATGCATTGAACCCGTTCATACCACGAGTGCTTGACCGGAACTTAGGGGTTGTGCTGTGAAGCGTGGGTTGGCTTCTTGTACGTCAGTTGAGGATTTGTTCGTCGGTCAGTACAAAATCTGCTTTAGTTCATGTGTCGATTTGTTCACCATCCAACACGTTCGTAAGCCGAGGGTTCACTGTAGCTCAAAACATTAGCAACCAGAAAACTAAATTTGTGGATCCATCCTGTGAATCATATCTGCTCCAAAATTAAACTTGCCATTCACTGGCCCATGCTACACCCCATCGCCAAGTTTCATGCCAGTCTGGTAGGTTTTGCACAAAGCTTTTTACAATTAGATGGTCAAACAAATTACACTCCAAACATAACCTCCTTGGGAGAGGTAAATATTGTAAACTCCACCTTTGATGCCCTAGAGGTATTCAAATGGACACCAATATCAAAAGGTTGGTCTGGCGCAGTTGAACCGAAAACACTGATGAAAGCAACTCTTTGCTTGTTAGGTTTAAAACCAAGTTGAAATATTTTTGCATCTTTAACACACCAGAGGTAACTTAAAAGCACACTGCTGTCATTAATGACTGTCCACTCGAGTGCTGTGCGTGTTGGATGACCCCAATTTAAACAGGTGTTTGTATATCTGAGATCCACTCAACCCACATTCACCATGTTTGTGTTTGCAGCCGGAAGAGAAAAGCAAGTTCGATGGTATTTTTGACAGTCTTGTGCCTGTAAACGGGTTACTCTCTGGAGAAAAGGTGAAGCCAGTTCTTATGAACTCAAAGCTGCCAGTGGATGTGCTTGGAAAGGTACGTACGTTATTTAATAAGGACGACTCTGTTTGTAATTATTTTACAGCCTGTCTGTATGGTGTGCCGCAAACAGATTAACTGTGTCGGGATTGTAAATTGTAATTTTTTCTTTAACCAGGTTTGGGATTTGAGCGACATTGATAAAGATGGACACCTGGACAAGGATGAGTTTGCAGTGGTAAGTTAAATTCTCTGTTTGAATTGGCCAGAAAGTGTTGATTAGGTTTTCATAGCCGACATAACGCAAGCGAGTACAGGACCTAACTTCATGGATGTTCCACGTCATTAAATGAGACTATAAACAGATAAAATATGACATTGATCTTTATTAAAAGACTTTCTGAGATACTCTAAAAAGGAAATCTGTCTACTTTTCGGGGATGAAAATATTCAATCATGAAGCCTGCCATCCCATGCTGGTGTTGTGAATCGCCGTTTTATTAAAGTGTCTTTAAAATGTATAGGATTGCAGTGGTCTTAAGTCATATATAAATACGTTGTTATAAAAAGATCTGGTTTCTCCTTCAGGCCATGCACCTGGTGTACCGTGCTCTGGAGAAGGAGCCTGTTCCCTCCGTTCTGCCCTCCTCCCTCATCCCTCCATCCAAACGCAAGAAGTCTGTGGGATCCTTATCCAGCATGGCACCTGTGATGCCAGGAAGCCCACCCCCTCCTAAAGACAGCCTGCGATCTACACCATCACACGGCAGCATGAACTCACTGAACAGTGCCGGGAGTCTGTCACCTAAACACACACTCAAATCCACACAGGTACACACACTCTAACACACTCAAACCTACATGGACATGCACACTCTTAAAGCCTTTTCTCCAAACAAGATCTCAGTCCCAGTTTCTCAGACCTAATACTGCCAGAGTCCTGTGTTGGTGTTGTGTTTGAAGCTTTTCTTTGCTATGTGTTTAAAAGAGGAAAACACTGTGTACCTGACACTGTAACACAGAACGTAGGAAGCACTGGTGTAAAGAGGAAGCAGATGGTTCCACTAAAATATGATTCCATTTCACACTCCATTTCTTTTTATTGATCATCTCTAAAGAAAAGGTGTGAATTATTAATGATGTCATCCTGCTCAAGTGCCTTAGTTCAGGTGAAGCTCTGTTACACTGTGTAGTGTGAACTGCTAAAAGCTTTTTACATAATTTATAAGCTTCCTGTGATTTTTTTTTCCCTCTTTCCCCTCTCTTTCTCTTTCTTCTGCCCCCTCTTATGTGTCATTAGCACTCCGTGAACTGGGTGGTGCCAGCTGCAGACAGAGGACGCTATGATGACATCTTCCTCAAAACAGACGCCGACCTTGATGGCTTTGTCAGCGGCCAAGAAGTGAAAGAGATCTTCATGCAGTCTGGTCTTCCGCAGAACATTCTGGCACATATATGGTGAGAAGCAGTGTACTGGTGTGCTAGTTCACTGACAAGAAAGTAATAGTACATAAATACAATGCAGATGGGGCCGGGTGGACATTCCAGGGAGCTGAGTGGGCATGACTGTTCCAGAGAGATGAAGTGGCGTGGTCAGGTGAGTGTTTCAGAGAGCTGAAGGGGCGTGGTCAGGTGAATGTTTCAGAGAGATGACGGGGCATAGTCAGGTGAGTGTTTCTGAGAGCTGAAGGGGCGTGGTCAGGTGAGTGTTTCAGAGAGATGAAGGGGCGTGCCCAGGTGAGTGTTTCTGAGATGAAGGGGGGTGGCCAGGTGAGTGTTTCTGAGAGATGAATGGGCGTGGCCAGGCAAGTGTTTCTGAGAGATGAATGGGCGTGGCCAGGCAAGTGTTTCTGAGAGATGAAGGGGCGTGGCCAGGTGAGTGTTTCTGAGAGATGAAGGGGCGTGGTCAGGTGAGTGTTTCTGAGAGATGAAGGGGCGTGCTCAGGTAAGTTTCTGAGCGATGATTTTTGCATTGTGTAACTTTCAGCCTGTTATTCATTTAGGGCTTTGTCAGACACACGGCAGATTGGGAAGCTGACCCGAGAGCAGTTTGCCCTTGCCATGCACTTCATTCAGCAGAAAGTGAGCAAAGGACTGGATCCTCCTCAGGCCCTGACTCCAGACATGATCCCCCCATCTGAAAGAGGAACCCCTGTGAGTAACTAAATCTTACTGCTTGTAAAATAAATGGATAAAATCAAACACAATGCATAGTGGGATTTTGAAAGTTTTAAAGTTTTAACACCTAATGAAGGCCTTAAAAATTGGTTGATGAGCTTACTGTACTCCGTAATGATATTCTGGTCTAGACTGCTTAAGAAAAGGAAGGCAGATTTTACTGTACTCATAATCTGTATGTTTCTTCTTTGATAGAATATGTCAGGGTACATGACACCCGTGGGCTCGGAGATGGTAGCCCTGACCGAAATGCGCAGAGTGAGTCCATGCTGCTGATTTTACAGCTGTTGATTTTATGCATGTATATAAATATTTATGCTACTTTTAAGTCAGTGAGTTTAAAACAACCTCAACGTTCAATGGAGAATGAATTGTAGGCAATGTCTTTGTAAATGTCTTGCAAATGTAATCAGCCAGCCGAAACACGATATAAATACTTACAAAATTGCATACTTGCATCAGACCCATGCTGCATCACCTCGTTTTTAAGTAAAGGATTCTGTAAAATAGAATAAGATTCAAGTTCGTTATATTCAGCTTCCAGCTTTGAGGTACAGCTCTGACTTCTGTCATCTTTCAGTATTATTTCAGGATTGGACATGGTTTAAGTTGTGTGAGCAAAAATGACAGAAAAGACTTCTATCCCGTCATGGCTAAATTGACCTTCTCTATCCGGAAGATGTGGAAAAACATATAGCTACAACTTTACTCTGACTGTTACAAAGGGCTGACCCTGGAGACTCACTCCAGAAATATTCAATAAACAGTTATGAAAATATCATCAGCACAACAATTAATATATTTTTAAACTCTAAGTTGTTACTACAGAAGTGATGCCGCCACCACCACATTAATGTAAATCTGGGGTTTGCATCTGCACTACAGTCAGAGCTGCTGTTATAGAAGATTAATCAACACCTTCTCACCAATCAGTATCCAGAATTCAACAGCGCTGTGCTATAATGTGAGCAAACAGCATTTAGGGAGTGTTTAATACTCTCGAGTGACTTATTGTCCAGGAACTCAGGTAGTCGTAGTCATTATTTAAAAAAAAAAAAAAAAAAAAAAAAGAAGCAGAAAGAAACAGAAGGAGAATGCAGCTCATCAAGCGTTTTTCTTTTTTATATTTAATGCTGCTGATGTGTCATTCTTATATCAGAAAATAATGTACAGCTCATGGGTATGTAAAAAAAAAAAAAGTACAAAAAGAAAAACACGGAATCGGCAAATGCTTTTAGCAGCAGTGTGATGTTGAAAAGCATTTGTGCTATGAGTGGTGATGTGTGTGTAGTAGAAGATATGAAGGTGAAACATAAGCACCTCGTCTGTTCTCTTCTCCTGCCCTGGTGTTTTCCCGTGTGGTGTTTTTCCCTCCTGCTTGTTTGGTGCCGTGGTGTTGCCTTTCCTATAGAGGCTGTAGGGCTAAGTGGAGTGTGTGTGTGCTGTGTGTGTGTGTGTGTGTGTGTTTGTGTGTGTGTGTGTGTGTGTGAACCTCTGCAGGACAGCTCCAGCTCTGTGGGCTCAGGGGAATTTACAGGAATCAAAGAGCTGGATGATCTGAGTCAGGAGATTGCTCAGCTGCAGAGGTATGTTCCACTTATGAGACACTTTCATCCTGTAGAATCCCATAACCTGGCAAAGAGCATTTACAAGCTTTCTTTTAATGCTTTCATGTGAAAATGTCTCAATTATTACAAGGTTATGACCCAACAGGCAGTTCAGAAATACTCAAGTACACTTTATCTACCAATCTGGAGTGACTGCTGATCAGATAGTCATGCACAACAGAAATCAAAACTGCTTGGATGATTTTTAGTTATTATTTTACATGTGGCATGAAGGTGAGAGTGCAACACTATATAGAGGGATTGCTGTTATAAACATTTTCTTGCGTCATTTGCACTCATTGCTCGTTCATAAGCTTCTTAACCGACAGCGTGTCCCTACATCAGTGACTCCCACACTGAGGGGTCGCTTGGTTTAGAAACAGGATCTTGAGAGAAACTCCAAATCTCCTCTTTTGTTATGTTCATTTATTTTTTAAATTAGAAATGTTGAAGATGGATTTCATATTGTTACTGGGAGTCACATTCAGATGAGCTGTATTAAGAGTGTATTTGCTATTTAATCTTTTTCACTACCCTGACATGCTGTACTACGTGTAGGACAGATTTTCCCTTTTATTGAATTACCCAGTGTCGTGTCTCAAATCGCATACTTGAGCACTATTCTTGATTGCTATTGAGTACTGAAACAGGTTTTGCTGATACCAGTTAGTGAATATTTTTTGATAGAATTTTTTAGGACTGGCAAAATAACATGTTAATTTCGATGAATTGAAAGATAAAAACTGATTAATCGCATTCTGTGGTACCCTTTGACCCAGCCCTGTTCTGGCCACTGTGGCTTTGTGAAATGAAGGAAGCAGACGAGAGCATGCTACTTGGCCCGGGGAATGGAGCATTTATGTTTAAAGGTGTCACTGCATTGTTTTTTCCATTCATTTCGCAGTGGTCTCTAGTATGAATGAATGCCCTGTGAGTCAGTTTTGGTGAAAAAAATGCTCTGGTGCTCCTGTTTCAGG
>JAQLOM010000007.1:11796284-11815409 GCA_030068315.1 Chrysichthys thysi | reverse complement strand
TAGGTGTGAATGTGAGTGTGAATGGTTGTCTGTCTCTGTGTGTTGCACTGTGGTGGATTGGTGACCTGCCCAGGGCGTATCCCACCTCTCACCCGATGTCCGCTGGGATTGGCGCCAGCTTCCCCCCGCGACCCTGAACAGGATTAAGCGGCAGAAGACGAACGAATATGCTAGGGGCAGCTGTGTAACGTGTCTGCAGCTATAATCGATTTAACGCTGCCAAAGCGTCTAGAGCCAGTGTTGCTGTAGTGTGATTTAGAGTCCAGAGGGACAGAGGTGAGAAATATTTTGAGTCACAAGTCAGCGTTGAGGCAGCTCTCACACACCGTGACTAGCTGAGAAACCGTGTCATCATACAAACCTTACTCATGGTCTCACCTACAAACTTACTGTCCACTTTCTTGCTCAGTTACACTCATACTGATGTTCAAGATGTCACTGCTGTTGGTGGATCTGACTTATTTGTATAATGGTTATGAATGGAGAAAAAAAAACAACCTTGTTTTATTTCTAAACTCTTCCAGGTAAAAGCACTCCAACAAACCTATCCGGATCTGCGGATTCAACCAAGTCAAGCGATCCCTTCCAGCCCTTCGGCTCCGACGCCAACGACCCATTTCAGAGTAAAAAGGGGCTCGGGGACCCGTTTAGTGGCAAAGATCCGTTTGCTCCATCTGCTTCAAGTAAAGCCACTAAAGATTCTTCCTTGGGTTTTGCAGACTTCAGCTCTGTAAGTTGAGCTTAGTGATACTACTCTTCTTGTCCAGTCCACCTTTTGTTTTGTTTTGTTTTCTTTTTTTTCTTTTTTTTTTTTTTCGTTGTTCCCTCAAACATTCTCTGCTTTCTAGTGAGGTTTCTGGAACAGACCACACCATTTGGCTTCTGTAGCTCTCAGTCTATGCTCTTGCCTCATGCTGGCTATTCTCCATCTCTACTGCCATTACTCTTTGAGATTAACCAGCTCGGTGAAATGATCTAGAACAATGAGAGAGGGGAAAATCCCCACCAAATGGAGTTGATTGTGTTGCAGCTGCACGGATTCATGGCGTACTCCTTCCACCCTTCCTGGGGCAAAAATCTGACCTTCTTTGCGATGAAAAACAGGTTACTTTTGGTGTTGGACCTCTCAGCTTAATCTCGTACCACAATGTTTTCTTTTCAGTCTAAAACTAAAGTAAAACTCAACATGGCCAAAGTTAACTAGTTACAGCCAGAAGGAACATCATTTTCCATTTATATGTTGGAATTTAACCTTGCAATATTTTACCTTTTCACAAAAGTTTTCACAAAAGCTGACAAAACTGCTTGTTTGTTGTTGTTGTTTGTGGTGTTTTTTTTTTTTTTTTTTTTTAAATCAAAAAAGGAATTCCAGTTATCCAAAATGTGTCGGCACCCGACAGTGCAATGTTAACACCTCTGTCCTAGAGACTCCTTCCAGAAAACTTCATAATATCATGACTCACAATTATACGTTTTATGCGATCATCTGGTGTACCATATAAGAACGAGTGCATTAGTATAAACTTGTGATTTGCAGCTGCACTTCTAACAGCTTTAAATGGGATTATGTCATGAATCTACGGTATATAAAGTAACCCACAGTATTGAAGTGAGTGGAAAATACCAATATGGATTCCAAAATTATCAACAGCTATAAAACAGAAATGTTATTCTTGCATAGGTGTTCACTCCTCGTTGCTTTAAAACCTCTAAATTAGCTCTGGTGCAACCAGTACCCATATTTAGGCACACAGTGAGTTGAGTGGAGTCCAGCGTGTCACATGGTCTCATTATACACACGCTCGTTCTTGGAAGATCCCAGAGTTTGTTAGAGAACATACCTTAAAAAAAAAAAAGCAGCATCACAAACATCAAGAAGCTCTCAGAACAGAAGCGTATCAGTCAGAGTTTGGTTATAAACATGTATCACAATCATCAGATGCAGTGGTTCCTCTGGTCACAACCATAATTCGTTCCAAAACTCTGGTCGTGACTCGATTTGTTCGTGACCCGAGCCTAATTTCCCCATTGGATTATATGTAAATACGTTTAGTCCGTTCCAGACCCTACGAACTATATGTAAATATTGTTGTTGGGTTTTTTTTTTATTTATTTTTTTTTAAAGATTTTTAAGCACAAAAATAGTTAATTAAATTAAAATGAACATTTTTTTAATGAGTTTTAAGTACAGAAAAAAAAATCAAAGTTTGAAAAATCCTTAATTATACAAAAACTTACAGTAAACAGCCAAGAAAACTAACCTTGCATGAGTCCACTTCTGCTGTTAAGCAGGTGAGGGGGAAGATGGGCGGGGAGGAGGTTACTGGTACAGCGAATGAACGCACGTCTGACCGAGACTGATTAAAGGAACACGTGTGTCTTTGTTAGGTGCACAATGCGCAAACAGAAATGGGAAAACAGTGGTGCGTACAAAGCGAAAGGGGAAAATGGCCGGGGCTGTGCTTGTTCGGCACCCGATTGTGTGGTTGTGGCCAGGTGCAAAATCTTGGCGAAATTTTTTTGTCAGGAACCGCTTTGTTCATGTTTGGAAGCGTTCATGACCAGAGGTTCCACTGTACGGGCATCAGGTGCCATTCAATCCATTATTAAATGAAAATAATATGGTGCACCATAATGCTTCTGTCAGAGCTGCTGTCATAGAAAATGAAACAACGCCCACTTTCTGACCAATCAGAATCCAGAATTCAGCACTGCTGTAGTTATATATCAAATAGTTTGTTGCTGAATGGTGGGCTGGCACATTACTGAGGCAAGCAAAGCATTAAAGCATTGTTTTAATGATGCATTTAAAGTAAATCTCCTCTTCTGGTGCCACCGTTGGGTCCTTAGCATGGCCTTCATCCTCATGATTAAGTTGCTTTGGATAAAAGAGTTTTCTGGATATTCTTTTTTTTCCTAACGGGAGTGGCTGGACTTGTCCAGACTTGTTATTATAGGTTCATTTATATGCATACAGTTTAGCTTGACTTTCATGAGACAGAATGTGGCTTGATGAAGTGAAGAGGCGTCAGGATGTTTATCCTGTACCCACTGAGGGTCGGTAATGGTTTGGGTTATTGGCAGTAGGGGGCTTTTGGAGATGCTTCCATGGTGACTGGTTGACAGGAAGGAGCAGTATCACTACTCAGCTCTCAGCCTGGAGATTTCTCAGCATGAGATTTGTCTGTGCACTCATTATTTATAAGTCATCATTATCATCATCATCATCATCATCATCTCTGTCAGCTGTCATCCTTTTGTCTTTGTGCATGCGATGGGGACACGGTGTTTGTTAAACCCATCATCTGTCCATCAGTATTACTGCTAAATTTGTGATATTTGAAGTCATTCCATCATTTTTTGTTCTTCTTTTTCTTAATAATAATGATAATAATAATAATGGTAATAATAATAATAATGATAATGATGGTCACCTCTGCCAGAAAGTGTCTTTTTAGTCTTTCTTGAGACATTATATAAGCTAAGAAGTGCTCCTTTATGTGCTGTTGTAGGAAAACAATCAAACAACAAGGTGGTGTGCTGACATGGTCTTAGTGTTACCAAGTTGAATAATTTACTCTAGCAACATATCACACTGTGTCATTTCTCATGTACTTATCATATTCTGCCGCTTAATCCTGTTCAGGGGGGCGGGGCTGGAGCCAATTCCGTCTGACTTTGGGCAAGAGGTGGGTATACCCTGGCCACCACAAGGCCAACACAGAGACAGCAACCATTCGCGCTCACATTCACACCTACAGGCATTTTAGAGTAACCAATTAGCCTAATCCCATCTGTGCATGACTCCATGCAGAAAGGCACCCAGGTCGACCACGGGGATCGAACCTAGGACCTTCTTGCTGTGAGGCGACAGTGTTTGCCCCTCTGTTAAAGGACATTACAAAACAATTTAATTCCTGTTAAAAAATAAAGACAAAAATGAGATGCAGCTTGTCATGTTACTAAGAAACCACAAATAGTAAACTCCTAGTCCACGGGCGCTGTTCAGCTACAGGTTAATCATCATCTGACAATCAGACTCCAGATTTTTACTGCTCTGTGCTGTAATGTGTATGTGTGTGGGTTTTTTTTTGTTGTTTGTTCGTTTTGTTTGGGTTTTTTTTTTTAGATATAAATATATTTCACACGTCTGTGCAGCGGTGACCTCGTTCTCATTAGTGCCACTCCTTTAATTCTGCAGTTAATCTGATGTGCATGTTCTTCTCACGTCCATCCTGTTTGTTCAGTTTCTGTTCTCAAAGGAAATGGAATTTATGTGTTTCGGAGCCTCCCTTTTATGAAATCAGTGCATGTTTCGTTTTCCTGTTCGAGTTTATTACTTTCAGAAGGCCTAATTTAAAGATCTGTAGCGTGTAAGTGGTCTGTTCACTGTCCACCCTGCCCTGTGTGTGTGTATGTGAAGTTCAGTCAGTCCTGTGGAATGCCTGATTTCTCAAGAGGTTTTTATTTGTGTGCGTGCATGTGATCTAATTTTCTCTCACAGGGAGTGTGAAAATGAAGGTAAGCTCATCTGAGAAATTGGTAAGCAGAAATGTAAAGTGACTTACATACGTATTCATCTCCTTACACATTTCCATGTTGTAGTAGTGTTGCAGTCTGGAAGCAATATAGATTCCTCTTATAAGCAGAGAAAAGTTATTCTTGGATAGGTGTTCACACCCCATTGCTGTGAAACCTCTAAATTAGCTCTGGTGCAACCAGTACCCATATGAAGTATAACAGACGTTGAGTTGAGTGCAGTCGAGCTGTGTGCGGTTTAAGTGTCACATGGTCTCGATATACTCCTAGAAGAACTCCGAGTTTAGAGAACATACCTAAACAAACCGCATCATAAACATCAACAAGCTCTGAGAACAGTAGGGTATCAGTCAGAGTTTGGTTTTAAATCCATTATTAAATAAAAAGACTATGATGCACCATAACTCTGCCTAGAGAAGACCATCTACCAAACGTCAGTCACCAGGTGTCGAGGGGATTAGTCAGAGAAGCAACCAAGAGGTCAACACCCACCATGATGCTACCACCACCATACTTTACTCTTCTAGGAAATTACCACAGTTTGGTCACTTTAAAGAAAATCCCAAACTTTGGGATCCCACCAAACACTATTAAATTCATTAGTAAAAAAAAAATGGAAAGACTTCGGTACAACCATGAGTCTGCTTAGAGAAGGCCGTCCACCAAAAGTCAGGGTAAAGAGAGGATTAGTCAAGGAAGCAACCAATATTATGGGCTGTTTTGGTAGATTCATGATATAAAAATCCCAATAATGTCCATTTCAGTTCCAGGCTGTAATATACAGAATGTATAAAAGTTCATGGGGTAGAATACTTTGGCAAGTCACGGTATTTAGTAAGAATGAGAGCGTTAAATAAATGAAACCTTCATGATGTGTTGGGCAATTTTTGGTTCTGTACCTGGTTTGGTATTCCGATGCATTCAGTTTAAAAATTAAACAACGTCCAAAGCCGTTTTTGCCCAAAACATCTCCCACGAGTTTAACTCCTCTGCTTGGCCGTGTCTGGACGCTCATGTGCCGATCGTGATGTTTCTGTATCCTCTATATAAAGCACTGTTTCTGATGTGCCAATGTTTACAGATTAACTGTGGCATTTATATTTTTTGGCCCATCTCTATGGCGATAGAGCAGACATTACATAACGTAGCTTTCAGACCAAACAAATAAATTCTCCTTGATGAAAAGCCGATTCTCTGGAAGGGAAAGGAAGTGGGATATGAAAGGCGTATTCGCTCCCAATAGCATATTTTTTACGCTTTGTGCAGAGTTTGTTTTGGTGAACTTTTGACCTGAGAATTCGCAAGCTTGTGAGTCGATAGAAAACAAGACGACGAGGCCGAGGTCTGTTTAGTCTGTAAAAAGATATTGAGGACCTGCTTATTAATCAGTAGCAGCACACTGGATTTTCACCTTGCTGTTTTCTTGTTGACTTGCTGCACATCTGTGGAAAAAAACCAAAAAAAAACCAGCCGTATTGTCAACTGATGTACGCCAGAGGTTTTGCGGGTTTTTTCCTCTCTGCTTGCTAGAATTTGTTTTTGGCTGTGTTGTCACTTCTTCTAAAATAAACTAAACTGTTTTATCCTACTGGGGGGTGGGGGGGTTGGGGTTGGTCTTTTTCGGTGGTCGTTGTAGACCAAAGACTGTGCTGAAGAAATACTAGTGCTTTTTTTTTTCTAAATATTTTGTGTGTGTGTGAGTAAGTGCATTTTAGTTTCTCTGATTCTAAAAAAACAAGACCCTGGGTATCAGAGTCTACTTTTATACATGCTGGCTTTGTTGAAGCTTGTGTCAGCACTGACCACATGCTCCACTGTGCTGTTTGTGTTTTTTGTTTTTTTTCCTTCTCGTCCTCCAGTTTGGAAATGAGGCGCAGCAGATGGAGTGGGCCAAGCGCGAGAGCGAGCGAGCTGAGCGTGAGAGGCTGAAGAGACTGAGGCAGCAGGAGCAGGAGGACCTGGAACTGGCCATTGCACTCAGCAAAGCCGAGATGAACAACACCTGAACGCCGGCTCCTCCCGCTCACACACCATCTTTACACCGCCGCAGCTGAGGGAAGAATGTGTGTGAGAGAGTGTGAGATTGAGAGAGAGTGAGATGGGTATGATGAGAGAGAATGGGTTTAATGTCTTAAACACATTTTATTTTATTTTATTTGAATATAATTATGGGGCAACCCATGTGTTATGTGAATGGGCTCATTCATTCTACATGCACTGCATTAACCTGCACTACTCTGACAGTTTATTTAAGGTGTGTGTATGTGTGTGTGTGTGTGTGTGTGTGTGTGTGTGTGTGTGTGCACGTGTGCCCGCGCCCCTGTGAACAGAGCGATTCATCATGATTTTGATCAGGAAAGATCACATTCTCATGCGCAGACTCCCAGTTTACCCTAAAGACATGTTTGGTGTCTCGTTTGCATCCTTTTTTCCCCTTTTTTCTAAGTAATAAATACCTGTAGATGCCCCTTTGAATTCTCCTGACATTGAGGCAAGCAATTTTCAGTTATGGCAGTCGGGAGCAAGACCTCTCTCTTACCAAGAGGCCAAGCCCTCTTCACCCTTGGTTTTAACTTTTCAATCAACACATTTAACCCTATGCTTTGACGTCCTGTGTCTGCCAGTGTTAAACTTCAGTAGAAACAGCAGTTAAATTTTGTATAGAAAGACAGAAGCAAACATCAGACACCGGACATATCTAGAATACATGTTGGGTAAGGAGGAAAATTGTGCACATTTGCTGTGAGACCATGTGTTAAATTCTGTCACTTGCATTGTAAAGAAAAATGAGAACGCGCACGATTTCTTAAATCTTTAGCCGGTGCTCTGTTTCCCTGTCACAGACTCTGAGCTGAACTGTGTGGTACATGACTGGGGTGTAACTTAATGCATTAAAAGGATTTGCGGGATTGTAATAAGCTCTGAAGGTACAAATCGCTACCTTCTATGTTGCGTATGGTTTTCTGTGTTTGTCTGATGCGTAGCGATGAGTCCTGTAGATTGGACCTGATTTGATGCTTTCTTCACTCAAGGTCGCAGTGCTGTATTGTAGGTCTGGCATGCATGCGCGCGCGCACACACACAAACAAACAAACAAAGTTCCCAATCTTACGCAGGTTTGAGTTTTCTTTGCCGATTCAGCTCTGCAACTTGTTGGATAGGTCTTCATGGACTCATGTTGTGTAATACTTGAACCTGCGCAGGATTTCAGCAGTGGAGACGAGAGGCTGTGAAATAATTCGCTCATGTTGTTTTTTCATTTTGTTTTAATTTGCTGTCGATCACTGAGAAGCCTATTGTGTTTCCAAATTAAAGCTCATTTGTTCCTCCATAAGCACAATCCGCGAAAGATGGTGAAACGTTGTAGCGATATTAGTCCTGATCATCTTCCAGACTGTGATTAGAAACATCTTACGAACAAATTCTGCTAACATCACCAGTTTCTTGCTTTACCTTTTCAGTATTAATCCTGTTGTCTCCTGAGTTCTTTTACTAAAACTTTCCTTTCCTGTATTTTACTTGAACCGTATGCTGCCTGCCATGTTTGAACCTGTGGTTTTAATGTTTTGAGTTGTTGAAGTGATTTTGTTCTTGTAACTTTCTCACCATGGACACATGGACTTGATAGACTTCCTCAAGCTGAGAACATTAACTGCTCACCCTTCAGCTGCAGTCCTCTGTGGGGTTCGAAGTAAATTAACTCAGTTCAGGGACTTACCAGAGTTCGAATAAAGGTGCCACTGATATTCAGTGTGCTGTTTAGACTCACCTGCTAACTGTAATGTAGCCTACTGAAGGACACATATTTTTGGCTTGCTCCTGTAACACTCCTTTGCCAATCAGTTGTGTGATGGTTTTTTTTTTCTTTCTTTCTTTTTTCCCCCTCCTTCCTTTTATGAGTAGGCATGTGCAGAAAATCAGTAATGTTATATGAAAGGTAAAGAGTTATACACTTGAAGATGTTCTGTTTTGGGAAAATAATCAACAATGAGGTGGTGTGATGCAAAGTTCCCTAACAGCTCACCTTTAATAGTTTTCTCCTTTTATACCATAGCAGTTTACCAACAATTAAATGTTTTTTTTTTTTAATTTATTGAAGAATGGCACGTTATACTTTTTATCCTTTTATCGTTAATGTTGTGGTACAGCCACGAAACAAGTTTCTATTGTCACTTGCGTTTTAGCAGCTATAAACAATCATTCCCTTTAAGTGTCTACTTAAACACTTATTACATAGAAACCTCAGAACATAAACTCCTCTATCCCGAAGATGTTTTGGAAAAGTTATAGCTTTACCCCTGACTGTTTAAAAAAAAATTGACATTGACATCGGAGACTCCTTCCATAAACATCTCCTTACACAAAACTTCATAACAGTGGTATACGTGGTGTCCCAAAAGTCTGGATCCATAGGCAGTTAATCCAGCCACCCATCAGTTATCTATACTGCTTATCTATTAAGGGTCACAGGGAAGCTGGAGCCAATCAGGCTGACTCCCGGTGAGAGGTGGGGTACACCCTGGGCAAGTCACCCGTCTATCTCAGGGCTAACACAGAGACAACCAACCATCAGCCAGTTGTCCTAATCTGCAAATCTTTGGACTGTGGGAGGAAGCCGGAGCACATGGAGGAAACCCACACAGGCACGGAAACATTCAAACTCCACACAGAAAGACCCCAGTCATCCACCGGGTTTGAACCCAGAGCCTTAAGCTGTCAAATCTGATGTCACAGGCGGAGATGAGTTCCTCTTAAGTTTCTTCGAAGGTGTAATGCATATAGATCCAGAGTTTTGGGACACCCTGAATATGTTTTTCCCCCTGGGTAAGTCATTAATATCGAAAAAGTAATGTATTAGAATGAGCACATTAATATAAAACTGTGATTTGCAGCTGCTCTATTGTCAGAGCTGCGGTTATAGAAAATTCATCAGTTTTCTGATCAATCAAAATCTGACTTCAGCACATGCCTCCTCAGACGCAGCAACGCCACCGTTCAAATTTAGCACTAATTTTAACAGCGTTACTGTATTCATCTGGAGAAAATGTGTTTTTGTTTCTTACTCCAGATGAACCTCTGGAAAAAATACTTCAAACTCTGTTTTTTCATATCATTTCTGTATAGAAAGACGTTCTAAGTTCTGTTAATAGTTTACACCATCCTGAACTCATTCAGTGTGGCTGAGTTTTTGGTGTTTTTTGTTGTTGCTAGTTTTTTATTTCCATTTTTTTCCTTTTTTTCTTTTTTCTTTTTCTTTTTTGTTGTTTTGTTTTGTTTTTGGGAGCTAACACGAAGCCTCACATTTCATTAGATGCCCATTCATGCTGTATTCGTCTTTGTTACCTCCATTGTGCAATAGTTTGTATATTTTTATTTGTGTACTGAAATACTTGTAAAGTCATTTTAACTCTTTTATTTCTTTATGAAAATGTGAGTATTTTAAATGCCTGTTCACGTCAAAGCGAACGATCTACAGATCTCGCGCTGGTTGCGCTCTTTTTCGGCCTGCCTTATTCCCTTACCTCTAGACAACGAACAAACCAAATTATTAATCACCATACTGAAATGCATTTACAAGACATAAGTACATAATGTATATCACATGCTATATTTGTCATAAAAAAAATAACTCCAAATGTGTAACTGGAAGCATTTAAAAGGATTTCAGAAATTAATAGTCACTAGAAAAGCTTGGGTTTATTTGAAGATGCCAATGCTTGCTATGTGGTCCTTTGTTTCACAGAATAAAAAAAATACGTCACTTCAGATACGTAATTGTGTCCGCTATGATTATTTGATGACGAAAATACTTACGATTTGGAACTACGTGTGACCGATTTCGAGGAGGGATGTTTCCTTTGGATAGATGAAGACACACTCTATAAAATTTTCTACATTTTATTGCACTCATGTCAACTAATTGAATTGCGCTTTCACATCTTGCAAGGATTATGACTGAGAAAACGAAAATGATGAGCAGCTGCAGTATGAACCTGTGCCGATGTTGGCTAACTCAAGCCATGTGAACTAACAGGAAATTCCAGGCCATGTTTCTTTATTTACTTGACATGTGTTGATGATGGTGCAGTGAAAATGGAGGAAAAGGAGTCGGACAGATTCGATCACCTGCCAAATCCTCTGTCTGGTGTTTACTTGTGCTGCATTCTACTCTGCTTATTTACCTTGTTTTCCCTGGAGGTCTTCAGCTCTTATTTCTGGAGAATAAATAATACAAATTAAGCAAATAACTTTTAGGAATTATTAGACAATTTTATACAGATTTAAATCTTTTTTTGATTGTTGTGCTTGGAACTTTTAGCGTTCCTTAAAGTCCTGGCTTTATTATTCAAGTCATTGTTCAGCTCAAAGCACAATATTCAGTAACAAAAGTAGAACTAACGATGTCTGAGACTTCGTCAGAATGATCTCCTTTGCTACCAAAAGGAAAACCACACTAAGGTATCTGAACAACACTTTCTTCTTCTTTTAGTTGCGTTTGATTTCAGTTTGCATCGTATGGGTGTGAAAAAGTACCACTATGATGATATACTACGAAGACATTCAAAGCCCCCATGACCTCAGCCCCGCTGACCAATTTTGGATGAATTGGAATGAGGACTGCTCGCCATGTTTCCTCACCCGGCATCAATGTCTGACGTCACTAATGCTTTACTGGCTGAGTGGGTAAATCCCCACAGCCACGTTCCAAAATCTAGTAGAAAGGCTTTCCAGAGGATTGGAGGTTAATTTAACAGCAAACGGGGATTAAATCTAGAATGGGGTGTTAAACAGGGATATGTGGGTCTGATGGTTAGGTGTATACAATCCTTTGGCCATATTGTGCAACTACACCATTAGTTAATCCTACTGACTAGACACTGGCAGTGTGTTGTGCAGCATGAAATTATCACGTGAAATTCAATACATGAAACTGCCTAAACTGATGAACCCAAGCTTTTGCTAGCACGTGCTTTTAGGACGCAGGGTATAGTGGTCTTTAGTGCGTCAGATTAAAGCAATCTGAGAGCTGAGATGAGCTGCACACTTTCGACTACATCTCCATTCCAAGTCCTTTCATTAAACACTGAGGGTTTTCTGTGGATTGTGCTGGTATTTATGAATTGATGAAGCAAGAGTTGTTTCATTTCTACTAATTCCCATTAGGAATTATTGGGAGTGATTGGCAGAATTTTGTGCCTTTAATATGGCCAAAAAAGGTTGAAAACCCCTCATCTTTTAAATGTTCCTTGAAACAAAATATTAAAAAAAATTTTTTTTAACTAAATGGAGTAAACCTACTACTAAAGGCTGATCAGTCCTACTGACTGCATTTTGAAGGTCAGTCACCCATTGAGGTCCCCAGCCCTGGTCTTGGAGTTGCCTTACTCAGTCCACCACTGAAGCAAGTGGTGCACCACAGCAGCAAGATTATAAACATGCTTTGAGACCACCAGAGAGAATTTTACACAATCCAGTCTCCTGAAAGATTTGAGAGGTGGTGGAAGGAAAAGAAAAAATGGCATTAGAGTAACAGTGGTACATGAAGGGTTCTTACATGGAAACACAGTGATTCAGAATATAGCAAGAAGACTGGCTCTAGTACTGAACCCTGTAGAACTCCCACAGAAAGGCTCAGTCATGTAAATGTGATGACAACCAGGTCTAAACCAGGTGAAAACTGATACCTAAAGTCAGAATTAATTAGGAAGAGAATTAAAGTTGACCCAATTTGTTGTTTATAGGGCCAGGGCTAGGAACCATTAGAAGTAATTGAACCCTAGTATTCGTCTGGGATTTAATGTTATCGTAATGTTTCACCTGGAGCTGCTCAATACATGTTCTCATGCTAAATTAACTAATGATTAATCTACTGCTGTTGACTTTTCAGCATCAGCGACACAAGATTAATCCTTCTCTGTGGGATACAGTTGAAAATAACTATCTGCAGGTGTTTTCTGAATGGAATTATATTATTTTGGGGAAATGTGAATGTTGTGCCCTTGACACGTGTGCGTAGTGGTCCGTTGAGAGCTCTGGATGTCAGGGCAGCACATATCATATCAGTAACACAATCCCTCCTGCATGTTCGAAACATGAGTGTCCGAGACATAAACATGGAATTAGATGGCTCGGGGAAATTCTGTTTTTAAGATCTGCAGTTAATGGTTCTGATGGCATGCTGATTTAAGGCTGAGATCTAATCTGAGATTGACCTGCCCTTGAGGTGTTCCAGATACAACAGAGTGGAGTGGGTTCAGTCAGCTGATGTTGGGACTGAAATCTCTCATGCTGCCCTGGGGGATGCTGTTCTACCACAAACAACTGTATTGTCAAGCAAGTTATACTAGCTAATGGGAGCCAGATGGATTATGCTTGTCTCTCAGGCATGGGGACTATTTCCTTGCGCTCACTGCTCAGGTGTGTGTGTGGTAACAATGTGCAGAAAAAGCGATACCAGCTGTCACCATCTCAGCGAAATTTAATAGCTCAATTCTCAAAGGCCCATATTGTATTGGATGATTGATTCTGCAATGGAAAGTATGAAAGATAACTGCAAACCCAGTGCTTTGGATAGGACAAATTACCCACAATTTAAAGTCACAGAGGTGGAGCTGGAACTGATCCAACACCTCTTGTAATCCTAACCCATGAGACGCTCTGTAACATAGAGCAACATACTTATCCAGTATGAGTTCTCTCCATCCTCAGGACTTCAAGGAGGTAGGAGGAGATGGATAATGTACAGATTCCACCCCATGGATATTTTGTTCATTTCCGCCCCAGGTATGAAGAGTTGGATCAGGTCCACATACAAGTCACTGGACATTTGGTTTGACTCAACCAGGAGTTGGACCAGGTCTTACCCTTCCCCTGGTCTTTTGGTTCAGCTCCTCGCATGTATAAGGAGTTGGATACGTTCCAAAATCCACCTCTTGGACTTTTGATTCAATGCCACCCAGGTGTGAGGAGTTGGATAAGGTCCAAACTGTTGGACTTTTGGACTGTTTTCTTCTGCACGGACTACTTGAAAAATTCCTTAAGCTACTCTTGGGAGATTGCAGTGGCGTTCCAGCAGGTGGCAAACTCATCCTGCAGCATTCCAACATTCTCAAGAGCCTGACATCTGTGTTTACAGCCAAATGGATTCAACTCATTCCTTCCATTCCAGTGATTCCCATGTAGAAACAAACACAGAATGCATTTGTGCTTTCCAGAAAGAAAAGGAAACAGCTATCTTATGGTGCAGATTGAAAGTTGCAGGATCCAGTTGCTTGGCGAATGGCGTTCCACCACTGAAATCACCTTCACTGTTTCAGTATTGAGATATGCATCGTACCATACTGGAACATGTAGAAACATTTTACACGGCATCAATAATGGTGCAGTGTTAACTCCAGTAGACAATATATAACAGATTCATGTGACTCAGAATGGGATTTGTCATCTTAAAGCTTGTGGATTTCTTCATTTTACTAACCCTGTATTCAGTACTGAAGCCAATATTCCTGACAAACTATTTTCAGATGAACAGTTATGATGTGCTTAACACATTACTCATTGGAAAGTGTTGATGCTGCTGAAGCCTGGCTTCAATCTCTTTGTTGGATGGTGAGAATGACCTCAGAAGATAGATGAATATTTCACTCTTCTTTTAGTTGACTTTTGGGAAGAAATTTGGACAAGAGAAAGACGGGATCCTTTCAGGCTACTGACTTCCTTGTAACTTATGAAGATTTCTTATTATGATTCATGCTAACCATCGACCAGAAAATCCTGTCAGTATCTGGCTTATCTGCAATTTTCTCATGAGTCAGAGAAACATGCAACATTCTCTGTAACCTTGGTCTGACACTGCAGACTCCATTGATTAATGATAAATAAACATCTCACAGAAATCTATATACTACATTTGTTTAACTGACATTACAGTAACCCACACTGGTCATCCAGACTTCTCACCTCACTGAATCTTTTACAAGTCACACTGTGTCCATATGAACAGACGTGTTGAGTTTGTTCTGTGCAATATGTCCCTTGTAATAAATAAGAGTGGTCCAAATTAACCGTTTTACCCCCAAGCTGAAAAAAGTGATCTGAAAACCTAAAAAGGGTTATGAGAAAGTTTTTCTGTTTTGCATTTTTGAATATACCAGTCTCAATTCCTCTTTTATGTCAAAATAACACCTCAATCTTCAATCTTTTCTCTTCTAGTCATGATGTCATGATGGTGCCGCTCCATTCGTGATGTGAACTTGTCCTTCCAAATCAAAGAACCTTTGGATACACCGACACTGAGTGAGTTGTATTTGTTGGACAGGACTGTGCTCTCTTTTCCCTTTTAACATTAAAGAGTTTCAGTAATCCCGGTTATGTTTTGTAATATGCTTGTTGGAGGATTTATTTTAGGCCCCCCCATACATGCATGTGTTCACACTGACAGACTTTTTTTTTTAATCTGAAATGACTTAAACAAGTCTGAATCTAGGGTCAAGGGTCATGAACTCACATTAGCTGAAAACCAACATGACCTTTAAGCCTCTTGAAGTGAACGGACTTGAATTTAGCCCAGCCTCAGCACTTTGAGCACACTGGCTGTGTTCAAAGCTCACTAGATTTATTCAAGTATCAAAATAATGACTGTTGAAATCTTGCACTTTGAAACCTAACCCCAGAGAATATGAACACAAAGAACTGAGATTATTCAGAGACTAGCTCTTTCTGATGTAGTCATCACACCCAACACAACATAGAGAATCTTGGTCAAGTTTAATATGTACAGTAAATACACTATTTACATGACATAAATTATGTACAAGTCAAAAGACTTTGTCCCAAAAACAGTTCAAAATTGTAGCCCTTGTCATGTCATGAAGAACATGGGGACAGTTTGTAATACAATTTAAAAATACAACCATTAAAATTAATAGAAAAAAAAAAAAATGAAAGAGACCCTGATTTAAAGGTTAATATACTGTCCAAGACATTCAGTTTTCACATGGCTTAAGTGGCAGTTTTAAAAACTAAAAACATTGTCTGAAAGCTTATTTCATTTGTTACATACAAGGAAATTATGGCACTTGAGATGTATAGTCTAGATGTAATTTAATTTAAAAAAATAATAATAAAATAATAAAAAAAGGCACGATCGTGACGTGGGAGGCACATCATGTTGGTATCATGTTTCTACTGATTCCAGTTGCGTCAGAGTTGTGCAGGTCCAGCCTACTCGTTCTTACAAGTGGTTCTGTGTGTGGTTTTTTTTTTAATTCTTTGAAAAATCTTATAAAAAAGTAGTAGTACCAGCTACGTGATGAGAAAACAATAGTTGCATAGCATTCAGCACAATGTCCGGTCTATAGATTAGAGTTTCTCATGAAACTTGGATACAGAACCTCTGCTGTCTAAAGTAACACAAACAGAACATTTGCAATAAGAGAAGAACATCTTGATTGTCACAGGACAACACTGTGCTTTAGTCCATGCTCAGTACAGTTTCTACATGTGGCGCTTCATGTGCAGAGCGAGATGGTCGGACCTGGAGAAGGCACGCTCGCAGAGGTGACACTGGAAGGGTCGGTGGCCGGTGTGCTTCCGGAAGTGGCGCGTCAACTCGTCTGAGCGGGCGAACTTCCAACCGCAACCTTCCCAACTGCAGTGATATGGCTTCTCGCCTGCCCAAGCACATTATACAACATTTAGAAATTCTCAGGATCGTCCACCTTGGAAGTGATTAAACTCAATAATAGATAATATTTGCTCATTATATAAGTAGTCTTACCTGTGTGTGTCCTTTGGTGCGCTTTCAGATGCGAGCTCTTGGTGTAAGTTTTGCCACATCCAGCGTAAGTACAGGTATGAGTTGCCGTCCTCTTCCTCGGCCATGTGCGTCTCCCCCTCTTCGGTTTGGCATCCAGCTCTAACGGGGACGAAGGTGGTGTAAGGAGAACCCTCTGCCCACCATTTGGCACTGCCATGGTGTCGAAGCGAGGCGGTGCGCTTTGATACGGGAGCTGTATGTGCGTGGGGGCGTGGCACGCATAGCTCTGTGAATACGACACAGAGTGGCACAGCTGGCTCTGAGCATCTGTGTTAAGCGCGTTGATTTCGGCTGGGCTCAGAGGCGGCGTCATGCTCCCTGATCCCTGAGGCGAATGTGCAAGCAGAGGCTGTTCATAAGACCTCATGCAAGAACTGTCGCTCTCACGTTTAATTTTAGGCACCATGCCCACTACAGGTCCGTAACCATCCATGCGCGGCTCCACCTTGATGTGCTCTGCGACGTCCTGACTGGAGAACGGTGACCGCAACAGGAATCTTCCCTGGACGATGGTGTTGCCGTTGGGAGGAGGAGGAGGATGAGGATGAGTAGGGGGAGGAGGAGGTGGGCAGTAGGTATCCACATCTGGACGCAGGAGCTCAGCCATCAGGCTGACTCCGTAAGGCGGTGGAGAGGTGTTCAGCTCGGGCACGGGGTACACCGTAGAGGGAGCCGTCGTGTACACGTTTCTGCACTCCTGCATCCTGTAATCGTTCGCCGCGCTCATGCCTTGTGCCGAGATGCTCTCGGACCCTGCCGTGTTGGCCAGGATAAACTCCAGGTCCAGGTACTTGTCAAGGTCCTCGTCATCTCCTCTACCAAAGGCATCCATGCTCTGAGACAGATCAGCCAAACAGCTGGATAGCATGGACCTGTCCAAGTCGTCCTTCCATCTCTGCAACAAAAAAAAACCCCCAAAAAAAAACAAAACAGAATTTAGTTTGATTTTGCATTCAACACAATTTCTCCAATTCCAATATTTCCCCAGGTTATATTAAGGGATATTAACAATTCATATGATTGAGATAAATCGATAGATAGACAGACAAATGTTACTGGTCATGCATGATGATTATTTTGTTGCTTTTAATAACGAAGAGACATGTTTGAGAGAGGCAACATGAAGCTGTTTGCTGGTTCAAGTCCCTTTTGATTTTGCCTGGAGCATCTCGTGTGTGTGTGTGTGTGTGTGTGTGTGTGTGTGTGTGTGTGCTCTAGGAGTTTAATCCGTCATGTCTGACACTTACAGATCCCCAAATAAAGGGAAAAGCGAGCTCTACCCCGACACGTGAATTCGTTAGGACACACAGCTGCGCGCGGCGCGTTAAACACTCACACAAATATCTGTGCGTTTTAATTCATTCACGCGCTCGGGCTCCCAAATCACACGTTTCCACTCGTCTCACGCAAACGAATAACAGACTCGATACTCACGTTTTCCCAGTATTTTTCCTTCTGCGCGGAAAAAGTTGAAATGGACGGCAAAATGGTCCCGCTCAAGGCCATGTCCAGTCAGCTCAGGAGAGAAACCCGACACGAGCTTTAGGAGAATAAACAGCAGGATTTGGTTCTCGGGGCTGCTCGAGTCTCAAGCGCGAGCAGCCGTGATCCGCGCACTGCACTCAGTGAGGATGTGTGTGTTAGTGAAAACCCACTCCAGCTCGTGCTCTTACTCTCTCTTTATGTCTCTATGGCAAGCTGTTTGGCACATAAATACCGCCGCGCGAGCTCAGCGCCGACCAATTGCGCGAGGCGGAGGAAATAACGCAGCGGCCGGCCCTAATTTTAGCTCCTTTATATAGGCGGACTCCTCCAGCTCAGCGCAGAGCTGCTCTACGGGCTACAAACTCACACTGGACACTTTACACGCTTACATAGTCTCCACACAATTGTTGGATCAGTGAATTTCTGTGTTTGAGACGGTGAACAACATGAGTAGCGGCAGTGTTTGGTCACGGTGGTCCTGGGTATCGAGCCCATGTCCTGCGTCCCACACAGTGTTCACCAGGGGCTTCCGGCACGCTCCCACTGATGAACACAACACTGAGCTAACAACAGGGGCAGCTGGGTCTAACGCTAATACAAGTGACAAAACTTCTTCAAGGTTAAACTCCCCACACTGAGAGCAAACACCAGCTAAATGAGAGGGAATAAAAGACCTGGGTCAAGTACAATGCGTAGTAAAGACAATAACAGACTTGGCTTGGTGTGTTCTTCTTCATGTTCGGCCATTTTGTCGTGGACAACAAGGAACTCTGACGCAAGGAAGACAATCGGACATCCTTTAGCTTTAGCTGGACATGAGCGTGTCAACAAACTGGACCAAAGCCCACTCTACTCAACTGAAACTCTAATAGAGTTAATTAATGTGTGGGATTTTGAACCATCTCCCTGACATATAAAGAATAAGGCTAGTAGCCTGCGCGCATGAACACACCACTTTACCCACAGAAACAAACAGGCTCAGAAGTGTGAGATATCAGTGATTCATTAATTGTAAATAGGATGCTCATTTTGGTATCAGTGTGGATATAGGGAAGTATCAAAACCCCCTATTCATTCTCAACCTGAAAATGATATAGACGTATCCAAGACACACACATACACTGAGCACTTTAATTACAGTTGAACCGCTCATTAACAGACTAACTGGGGGGAGAGGTCGTCCGTTGACTTGAATATTCCGATGATGTGAAGTGTTTTTGTGTGTGTGTGTGTGTGTGTGTGGGGGGGGGGGGGGTTAAAATAGTTGAAAAAAAAATAAAAAC
>JAQLOM010000007.1:11759882-11772949 GCA_030068315.1 Chrysichthys thysi | reverse complement strand
TGGACATTATGTATTGTAAAGCTGCTTTGCGACAATGTTCTGTTATTAAAAGCGCTATACAAATAAAATTGAATTGAGTTGAATTGAATTGAATATAAACCCATATTCAACTGAAAACAGAACAAAGACAATATATCTGAGATACATATCATAACAAACAAATGTTATTTTTTTATGAAAAATATATGCTTGTTTTGAATTAGATGCCAGCAACCCATTTCAAAAAAAGTTGGAACATGGGTAACTGGAAAAGTTGTGTAATGCTAAAAAACACACAGTGGAACATCTGATAACTAATTAGTTTAATTGGCAACAGGTCTGTACCATGATTGCTATTAAAAAAAGCATCGAAGAGACGAAGTGGAAACTGTCCTGTGGTCTGACTAATCAAAATTTGAAATTCTTTTTGGAAATCATGAAGGCCGTGTCCTCGGGGCTAAAGAGAAGAGGGACCACCCAGCTTGTTATCAGTGCATGGCTCAAAAGCCTACATTCATGATGGTATGGATGTGCATTAGTGCACATGGCAGGGGTAACTTGCACATCAGGGAAGGCACCATTAATGCTGACCAATATGCCCTTTTCAGGGAAGGCTTTGCATATTTTGGCAAGTCAATGCCTAACTGCATTCATCAAGTACTACAACAGCATGTCTCCGAAGGTGCTAAAGTGATCTGCCTGAAGTCCAGTCCCGTCTCCCACTGAAAACATTTGGCACATCATGAAATGAAAATTATGACAAAGGAGATCTCGAACTGTTCAGCAGCTGAAATCGTATATCAGGCAAGAGTGGGACAACATTTCACTTTCACTTTTTTCCAAAAAACAATAAAAACTCTCAATTACAACATTTCATATGTTTTCTTTGTTCTATTTTCAGTTAAATACGGGTTTACAAGATTTGCAAATCATCCCATTCTGGTTTTGTTTTACACAGTTTTACACAGCGTCCCAACTTTTTTGGAAACAGGGTTGTAAAAACAACTTATGAGAGAAATAAAATCGTACACTTCAGTTACAGTTGCAGCAAATGTATTTAAACACGAAGACAACATGCAACGGACATTCAGATGCATTTTTCCTGTTGTGAAATGTGAAACAACATATACGACTGGGCAGACCTTTACTTTTATCCATCAGAAATCAGCTCTGGGATAGCAACAGCAACTCTGCTTCATCACACCACAGAGCTGTTGACTATTTTCCAATAACAGCACACCCCCAAGGGTTTTGTTCCTTGCACAATCTATCAAGAATCAAACCACTGAAGGATACTACCATATTTTCTGGTATATACAAAGTTTTATTCCCTTCCAGCAGTTGCTGTGATTGTTACTAAACATGTGTTACAAAACAAACACAGAGATGCTAGCAATGGTAGAAGATGACTCACTACCCAGACCACCATCGCTTGAGAAAGCAGAGGCATAGATGGAGGAAAGAGCAGCAAATTTTTTCCCAGAAGTCAAGGCATTCAACTCATATTTATTTTAGCAAAGGTGGTGACTTGAATGCCGGTGAGGGGAAGGCAGGTGACACATCATGAAATAATCTGTTAACACCAAGATATTTCTTGGTAACGCACTTCATTTTTTTGTTGTCTGATAAACTTCAAGGGAAAGAAAGCAAAATATAAAAGTGGAGAGAGAGCGATTGTTCAGAGCTGCTATAATGTAAGGGAGAAGAAGACCAACTTGTTTCATGGCTGTTCTGTGACATTAAATATAGCTAGAAATGCATACAACATATTCTGTGCTGTTCTTGTTAACAATTAAGAAATTGATGGCAAAGTGCCATATTGCTGTGGAATAAGAGGAATAAGGCACTAAACCACATTATTATTGACAAATAATCCACTCCAGGGTGGTGACAGTAACTTTGCTTCATTGCACCACCCTATTTTTTTCCCATTATTTTCATGTTCTCTAATATTTTATTCCTGTCACAAACCAACAGGAATCAATCAGTAGTCAACTTAAGGCCTACTCCTATATATTCTGGACTATATGCTGTTTTGGAGACCTTTACAGCAGACCTGTATTCTGTGTTCACCGATTATGATGCAGTGAGACATCATTTATTCTGAGATAAAGATCAGCACTGCAATCACTGCCTGATGAAATGCTAATGTTCTGTGTGTGTGTGTGTGTGTTGTTTGCACGTGTGTGTGTGAGTGAGTGTGCACGTGTGTGTGCATGCATGTGCACTACTCATAAAATCTTCTGAAAGCTGTACATACCGCACTGGTAGGCCGCACCTGCCGCAGCTCAGAGAGAATCAGGTCACTCAGAGCTGCACATTACATTTTGTGGTAGAAGAATCGCAGCCTTCACCTTGAGCTCTGGGTGCCATTAGTAACGAGCAGCTCAAAACAAACGACAAAGGCTGTTTGTTTCATTGTGGTCTAACCCTAACCTGAAAGAGTTCTTTATCTTTCATTGCATGAAGCTGCATGAGGGTGTGGAGCTAACCAGATGTTACATTGAGGCTAACCTGTGATTCCTGATGTGCACAGATGTGCTTTTCCCCCCAACATGATAGATTTGCTTTGCTCAGATGTCAGGCTCAGTTCAAGGTCTTTGAAAGCTTGTCATAAAAACTTGCAAGGACACAGTGACCATTCGGTTACATTAATTACTCCAAGAATAAATGTGCTTGATAAGTTGTTGAATTAAAACAAAACAGGGAGATGCTGTGGTTTGCTGGGATGTAAATTGTAGTGGTCTAATAGTAAACCAACCAACCAAACAAATAAATCCATGATGATGTTCAAATAAGTGATCAACCAATCTTTCAAATAAAAAGAAATTCATATTAAATGATTCATATTAAATCATTAATATATATTTTATTTGTTTAGCTAATCGCATTTTCAGACAAATATTTGCTCTAGGATTTATCTGTAAATCCTAAATATGGTTGGAATTCTGAAAACAGGACACAATGCAAGAACAAGAGCCATCTCACGTTCCAAAAAGTGATATATGATCACTATAAAATTATTATAAGTCAGATACAAGATGATTCAGTGTTTTAGATGCATTTACACATTTCAAGTGTACAATTCTGTTTGATCTGTTGGCAGATCACTTTGCTTCTTTGTAGAAATAAAAGCATCCAATCATGCAGCAGCAGCACAATGCATAAAATCATGCAGATACAGGTCAGAGCAAGTTTCAGTTTGACCGGACGAGCCATCAGCTCATCAGCAAATATTCTGATTGGATATTTGAGCACTTTTCCCACATATTTTCGATAGGGTTGGGGTCAGAACTTATTTTAAGCTGAATGTTTGCCTGCTTTGTGCATTCCACAACCAGCTTTGAGGTGTGTTTGGGGTCATTGTTATGTTGGAACTCCCAAGTTTCAACTATCCAGCTGATGGTTTGAGGTTCTGTTGAAGAATTTTTCATTATTCCATCTGCTTTATGTAATGCACCAGTTCCACTGTGAGCAGAACAACCCCAGAGCAGCATACTACCACCACCATGCTTTACAGCTGGTACTGTCTTTCTCTGTGCCTCTGGTCATTGTGTCCAAAGAACTCAATCTTTGTCTCATGTAGTGTGACCATATTTTGTCCTCGAAAAAGAGGACACTTGACAGATGGACACGTGCAAAATAAATGTAGAAAGCAACCCTGGACATTTTCGGTAATTTAGAAATCCTGCTTCAGGCACATTTCTTATGTTTCAAAAAGTCTGGGAAAAAGAGGATGTATGGACACCATAGTCTCATGTGACCATAAACCTTTTCTTTGTTCATGTGCTCAGCTGCAGACTTTAGTTGCACTTGAAGGTGTTGATTTTGGAGCAGGGGCTTCTTTCTTGGACAGCAACCTCTCAGTCCATGGTGATGTAAAACTCGCTTGACTGTAGATAGTTGTGTTCCAGCAGATTTCAGTTCATGGCAGGCCTGTCCCTTGGTAGTTCCTGGGTAGGTCCAGATCATCTGAAACAATTTCCTCTCAGGTATTTCTTACAGAAAAGTGGCTCTTCCTCCCAATTACTTGTACTTACATACAATTGTTTGATCTAATGATTTTGGACTCTGTAGTTGTTCATAAATAGCTCCAAGAGACATCCCTGAGTTGTGTAAATTAATGATCCTCTTTCTCAGATCTGCGCTGAGCTCTTTTTCCACAGTAGTGTGTGTTGGTCAGTCTAATGAGTGCTGTCGAGCAAAGCTTTTTTATAGATACCGAGTGTAGTCAATCACAATCTCTAACAGGAAGTTAAGAGGCCACAGAAAAAACATTCAAAGAACCCACTGAAATCCCAATATTGGCATGACATTGATGTCCTTGATGACATTCAAAAATCAATAAAAATGGCCATTATTTTTTTAAAAAAATGAAGATTCGCATGGTCTCCAACTGTCCAGTTTGGATGAGTCGGAGTACATGATAGTCTCAGACTCTTGTTCGCAGGAGTAGAACCTGATGTGCTCTCCTGCTGTTGTAGCCCATCTATCTCAAGGTTTGATGTATGTGTGTCATGAAATGCTTTTCTGCTCAACACAGTTGTAAATAGTGCATATTTGAGTTACTATATCCTTTCTGCCAGCAGCTCAAAGCAGACTGGTCATTCTCCTCTGATTTCTCACATTAACAAGGTCCTGTTGACTGTCCGTACACTCAGTGTTTTTTTTGGTTTTTGCACCACTGTGTGTAAACTCTAGAGACTGTTGTGTGTCAAATCCCAAGAGATCAACAGTTTCTGAAATAGTCAAACCAGCCCAAACCATGCTACAGTTAAAGTCAAAGAGATTACACTTGTCCCCATTCTGGTATTTGACATGAACTTTAACTGAACCTCTTGTATCTGCATGATTTTTTGCAGTGTGCTGCTGCCACAGAACTGGCTGATTTGATAACTGCGTAACTGAGCAGGTGTACTGGTGTTCTTAATAAAGTGGAAGGTGGATTTATGTACTATGAGTTTACGACTATCTATGAGTAGATTTGAGCATTTAGCCTGTACAATACATCATTTCACAATCAGCATCTGAGCTTCAGTTCCTGCTCAGGAATGTCTTTCTGGATGTAACGGTTACTTCTCTCTCCACTCTTTATGCTGACACTCACAGGCTTCTACGTGAAGCTTTACACAGGAAAAACGGCTGTGTGGGTTTTCCAGATTTGAAACTGTTTTCCCTCGAAAATAGTTGTTTTTGCTCTAGTTTGAGTGTGCAGAATAATTTTTTTAGTAGAGTGGGAGCAAAATTACAGCAAGTTTTACTCTTTTGAGAGATGGAGCAAATGTTATCTGCATAGAGGCAAATTTTCTTCAATTTGAGTCAGTTTTACTCTGGCAAATTTACTGTGTATGAACACATACAGTTTGCTTAGCTGTGCACATTTTATCCTGCTGCTGCTCCTAGCTTTCAGTGTAGATGATCTGTGATGTATCATTACATTGTCCTGCACCGTCCTATGTATTTATTGACGTGTCTACACATTGTGTATGTGGGGACTCCAAAAGTCTTAGCGCTACATCTATACAGTGAACCCTTGGCTTGCAAAGGCATCGGGTGGCGAACAAATCGACGTACGAACTAAATTCCAAAACAGATTTTGTACCGACCGACGAACAAATCATCGACTGACGTACAGGCAGCCAACCCATGCTTCGCGGCACAAACATTCAGTTCCGGTCAAGCACTCGTGGTGTGAACGTGTTCAATGTATTTTTTCATCGCGTTTCTCTACATTTCTGCTCTATAAGCTTCATTATGGGTCCCAAAAAAGAGGAAATGGTAGTGAGAGTAAGAAGCCTATGCGTATAAGATGGTGGACTACTGATCGGGAGGTCGGGAGTTCAAATTCAAGCACTGCCAAGCTACCACTGTTGGGCCCTTGAGCAAGGCCCTTAACCTCAACTGGTCAGTTGTATAAGTATGAAAATGTACATCGGTCTGGATAAGAGCATCTGCCAAATGACTGTAATATAATGTAATATCCCACCGCCACCGTCCACCTGCACCAGCAACTTCGTACCCACCGCAAAGGTAATGAGCATTAAAATCATCTGTTTATTTCATTTAGCTTTATTTTTCTATCATTAAGGTTATTTTAATTTTATTCTATGTTTTATTGCCACACATAAACCCATAATACACTTTTGAAACACATGAATTTAAACACATGGACATTCATTTCAAATGAATTCATCTCAAATGAGTTCATTTCAAAACACATGAACATTCATTTCAATGGGAGAAATTAATTTGGGTCACAAACAAATCGGTCACGAACAAAGTTTCAGAACGAATTGAATTCCTGAGTCGAGGTCCCGCTGTATTTTTAAGTAAAGGCACTTTAACTTTCACAGCTTTGCTCACAGAGCACATTTTTATTATGGCTTCAAGCACCAACCGGTTATAAGCAACGAGTTAGGGCAGAGGTTCTCAAACTTTCAATGGCCTTTGGCTGTAAATAAATTTCCACAGAATTATTTTATGAACATAATCCAACTATTCAAATATTAGGCTCATTATTTCAATCTATGCAATAATATTTTGGCTTTTTCTGCCTATCATTTCACTCACAGAACACAGTTTGGTTTTTTGGGGTTTTTTTTTAAAATCATCATTCAAGTTGACATTATGTATAGGCAGACTTGTTTTTGAGTTATTAAGGCTTGGATTCAACCCATTCTATTCAATTTGCCAGTAACAGCTATAAAAAGTCAATAATAAATATGATAACTTTAATAATAGTGGGTGATTTCCATCATTGTAGCAAGAGAAAAAAAAAAAAGACCCAGACCCCCTGGCTATGCTTCACAGACGCTTTGGAACCCATTTAGAGGATATAAAGTTGTGCATGGCCTGAATGGCAATAAAAAAATTTGCTTGACTTGACTGGAACTGACATCGCACGAAGAGCTTTCCGGTGAGGGGAAACCCTTTGTCCTTCGATTTCACCAGTTTGATGAGTAATCCAACTTCCCATTTTTATGAACTTTGAGTCTTGGGGCCTGAGTTAAAAAAACAAACAAAACAAGAAGTAGTAATCAGAGTCACACATTACTGCACATATTTCCATCACATTTACAGATGCGAACTCACAGCAGTGGAGACTAAAAATCAACCTGAATTCATGCCCACTGAGTTTGACCTATGAAGGAGTTTCTATAGTGTGTCATGAAATGAATGTCAGCAGTGGAGTAGCTCTGTTATAACACCAAACAACTGGGAGTGACTCAGTAAGGGTTTCTCCTCACATGTAGGACACTAAAAAAATAACAGACTACATTATACTTTTCAGAAGGCACCTGCAAAACCACAGTATGGTTGCTGTTCAAGTGGTTAAAGTCATGCTAACTCTATAACTACAATACAGATGAGTCAATAAGTAAGGAAAAAATAATCAGTGGGATGAAACTGAGTTCCTGTTGACAGAATAATTTTCCAAATAACAGCACATTCTGAAGTGTTTTATTACATATTTTTAATGTGCTTTGCTCAAACCTGTAGATCATAACCATTTGGTGCTTGGAGCCCTAATAAAAAACGTGAAACTGAATCGAAATGAAAAAGTTCTCACTTATTACTTACACCAGGTCTTTACATTTGTAAGGAATAAAACACGGCAGTGTGTTGTTACAGGGAAGAATGAACAAAGAGACGGTTTGGCCCGGTGCAAACAAAAACAAGGATAACAGCACATCTCAAAATGTTTTATTCCGCTTACACCATAGCAATTTGCTGACGATTGTACTTGGACTTGTTATCCATTTATAGTTACATTTAATGCTGTGGAACATCCACGTAGGAAGGTAGTTCCTGTTCTCACTTTCATTATGGCGGCTATAGCCAGTCATTCCATCACTTTTTATGAAGTTAGTAAGACAAAGAACAGCATGTCATGTTACCGAGAACTCTGCTGTCCTGAAAGGTTACAGCTTGGCATTTCCTATGTTTGCCCCACACCTGTACATGCTGCTTTGTACCGTGGTCAAGTAGCAGTGAAGCGCAGTTTTGTCTCTTCTCTCCCTTCAGACAGTGTTATCAGTGCTATCTGTATGGGAATGCAGCCAAACGTACACGTGAGCTTGTTTACAGACGCTCAGTCGTCCACGGGCATTTCATAGTCACATGACATTCTGCTTCCTAACTCACAGATGATGATTGAGCCACACGAATAATCTGTAAACTCGCAAATCCAAGGACTAACAAATATTTTTTAAAAAGTTCAAATATTTAGTTTCCGAAAGTACACCCTTTTTAAACGGTGTCAGCGCTCATGTTCTCTTCAAAAGGGACCCTTTCGCAGGGAATCTGTATAAAATAATTTTGGGAGCATTATATCCAAGCTCTGGTAATGATGCCAGAATATAGTCTGGAACCAAGCACATTTAATATGCAAATGATCAAATAAGGATATTGACATTGTAAGCTAGAGAATCGGACCTGTTTTCTATGCAAGCTAATTTTCATGAATAATAAAACTGTGGCTGTTCTATTTTATAAATTATGTTAAATATAAATTCTATTACAGTATCTTTTCTATACTTCTCTGTATGTAATTGTTGATATAATGATGTTTTCTGTAAAGAGATGTTTATTTAACATTTATGGAAGGAGTCTGCAGTGTCTCCAGGTAAAGCTGTAACTTTAAATTTTCTTATATCTGACACAGAGGAGTTTCAGCTTTGGGGTTTCTCAGTCATGGACATTACTGTAAACACATCAAATATATGACATGTTCTTTATAGATAAAAAAATTGTTGGAAAAAATTGTTGCTAAATTGCTGTGGTATAAGACGAAGAAAACACTCGGGGATGTGCTGTTGTGCACAAGCAACTCTGGGGTTTGGTGATTATTCTTTACCACAATGTGCAGTTATTGATTATAGTGAGTAATACCTTACTTAAACATGATTACAAATGACTTAGGAGGGGTTAAAATGGTGGAAAAATACGATAGCAGACTTTTTTTGTGTTATGTTTTCTTCTCTCTCTCTCTCTCTCTCTCTCCCTACCTATCTCTCCCTCTCGCAGTTATTGCTACAGTTCATCATGGTAAAGTTTAGTCGGACTTGTAAAAATGCCTGTCGCAGGTGTGCTCGAATAAATCCACAGAGGGTACGGCCTGGTTCCTACGTCTGCTTTTTCAATGATGTGTGCTTACACTCACACACACACACACACTCCTAACCTGAAGAATGTAGATGACACTGTGTGGGCCATCAGGACTATTAAATCTTCCAGATATGAAAGGTTAAAACGGTGAGAAATGTTATACGGGAGGAATTTTAATGCAACTGTGAGTTTTCTCTTGCATTTTTGTACAGAACTGAAAAGAAAAAAAAAAACCTTGGCTTTCAAAGAACATCTTGTTAAAATGAATGTGTGTGTGTGTGTATGTGTGTTAGTATGAGTACATACTGTTATCCCCCCGTATTTCAGAGCATGGCGCCTGTGCAGACTCGGCACTTGGGTCCTGATTACTGGAGTGCTGATGGTTGTCATTACCGCCGCTGTTTCTTGAAGCCGATGCCAGCAGGCCAATGGTTGGAGGCTCGTCGTCTCTCGGTCCGCCTATGGAGGCCTCTCACTCCTCTGCAGTGTGTTATTGGTGTTCTTGGCTCTCTTCTAGGTGCTTTTCCAGTTAAGATTGAAAAAGCATGGCTGCATTAAAGCACCACTGAAATGGCCTCTGGATTTCCCCCGGGTGCTGATAGTGTTATCGGCGTGTCCGGGAGCCTTGGCGGTGCACTAACGATGCTTTCCGAGGTCTGCACACTGTTCTGCAAAATCAGGAGTATCCGCACATCTCACAGGAGAGTTTAGAGACACTTTGACGGCCACATAAAGTGCTTTTAAATGCTGCCACAATAAATATTCATGCTGCAACTTCATAGTTAAGCAGAAGTGACCTAATGTTAAGGTTCTCCCTGTTATGTTTGGTGATCTTACTTGTAATACTTGTAATCCATGAAAAGTTATAGTTTTCCCAGTCTTGTAGATTACAACTGCAATAATCGAAGAGCTAAAAGCTAATAAACTACATAAAATAGTGTTTACTTGAGGAAAGACATTACAGGTGAATTCATACAGATCCATTGTGGTCACTTCAATCACTTTTCTGAATCTATACTATGTTTGTATTACTTAACATGTTTAGTTGTAGCACTCATATATGTATGTAAAATGTGTGTATTTAAGTACATTCTTTCTGTTTTTTTTATTTCTAAGGCACATTTAAAACCACAAAAGCTTATCCAAGTGTTCTACATTGCTCGGATTCTGTAAAACACTGATAAGAGAATATAAGACATGTATAAAGAAAGGCAAAGTAAAGTAAGAATGTAAAGTTCCAATACAAGAACATTAGCAAGAAAATGGCAGGAATGAAGTGTGATATGTGTTGCTTGAAAAACGACCCTGATCACCTTGCCATGTGTATTCATTAGATGTAAAAGTCCTAGTCTTTGTATCCGTGTGCCTGCGTGTCTTTGTGTGTATGTGTGAGCTTCTCAGCTCTTTGCCTGAAAAGAACAAGTGCGCCCTGCTTTTATAGTCGTTCCTAAAAATAAGCTCACACTCATTGGCTTCCAGAAAGTTCTCACCGAATCACGTCAAGCCAATTAGAGAGTAACACTTCCTGTTCTGCGAAAGATGTTTCCTGTCGATAGAGAATTGCTGAGGGACAGCACGTTGCAGAGTTGGCAGTGTTTGGGTGACCTTTTGCGAGGCCTACGGAAACAGTGACGGTGATAGCAGGGAGCAGTGTGTGTTTTACAATGTGGAGAGAGCACGTGGCCTCGGCTCCGACTCCAACGCCAGGGTTTTGGTCTCAAAATAAACATCAGCTATCCAGCTATGATGAGCCTCAGTTGCATGCACATGTATACGCTTCGATTCTGAACGATCGATACAATATGTTGATGAACTGTCTGAGGTAAAAAAAAAAAAAAAAGCGTTCAGGCTGTTTTCCAGATGATCGCATGGGAGTAGTCACGGGTTTCAGAGTTTCCAAGAAAATCTGATTATAGATCGTCATTGCGTGAATCCACTGACGACGGATTACTCAAAAAAAACAAAACAAAACAAACCGCAACAACTGTTATCACATATTATCTCAGTAGATACTTCTTACGCACACTGTCTTCATTATATATTGCATATATTAATACGCAATGCTGCTGAATTCACCTTTTATTTATCTCGAGTTAATATTAAAGCGCTCATTCGGACACGCTGTCATTTCCATAGCGACGACTCATTTACAGGTACTGCGAGCAAATTATATAATCTAAATCTAATAAACAAATTTAATTAAAAAAAAATCGTGTAATCAATCATTGACTGAGATTTGTTTTGTAAGGAGACATTTAATTGACATTGATTTGTAACAGCTGTAAGAGCTTGCTGCCTAAAGGTGCACTCATCGATTCTAATCCAAGACACTTTTTTTTGGTCAAATTCAGCAAATTTTCCCCTCATGGTCTCTTCATGCTAGCTGTCTGTTCTGTGTGTGCTGAAAAAAATTGGGGCTCATACACAGCCCTGGCTCTGTAAACTAGAAACAAAGAAAGTGGCTCGGATCAAGCTTAACAATATTGTTCCAGCCAGCAATAGGGGGCGTATTCCCGTCCAATCGCAGGACAGGAGGAAGGGGTTGGGGGGAGTGGGGGTGTCATTGTGAGCGCCGTTGCCTTGACATTGCGCCTCCATGAATTTGGGGGGAAGCCAAGTTTCTAAAGGAGCGCTGAAGGGAGTTGTGTATTTGTCTGGTTGTTAAGTTCATATATGAACACTCTCTCCAGAATCAAAGATTCGCCCTTTAAGTTTCCCAACATCTTCAGGACTGAGAAGTTTATGATTTAAACTTTCTTGGGATCATAACAAGCTGCAATAAAGGCTGGCAATAGAACAATTCTGATGTTCCTCAGTTGTTCCACAACATTAAATATAACGATCAATGGAAGAAAAGTGCCATATTTTGTCCTTTATTCGATAACAAAATTGTAATGCTGACAAATTGCTGATGTATAAGCGGTATAAGAAACTTCAGGATGTTGCATTATAGGAAAATAATCGACTTCAGGGTGGAAACAGCAACTGTGATTCATCACACCACCCTGTAGGGTAATTTTTTCCCTATAACAGAACGCCCCCAAGTGTTTTATTCGTTACCTATAGTACATATGTGCAACATTTGTTGAATGACAGACATTCTGAAATACATTTAATACCAGAATATGTTGTGTGTGTAACATTTTAATAACACAGGCAAAGTCAACAAAGTTCTTGTTTTCTCTCTGACGCCCTCGTGGAAATTTTACGCAATCATGGCCAGACTCTGGGGTGAGTTATGCTGCAAGAATACTGGTGTGTGTCTTCTGGTTTTGATGACACATGAACATGTACTGCAGTGGTGGTGAGAATAAACCTCACTGTGTTCTCATGTTTGACTGCTCAGAAGCCTGTCACAGTGTTTATTCCTTCACAAAGTCAGCGTGCTCCATGCCCTGGAGCTCCGGAGCTCACGGTGAGTCAGGAAAAGACAGGAGAAATCATAGCTCCGAGGTATTTATATCGTCATCTTTTTTTATTCTTGTGTGAATGCACTATAACTTTTGAACCCATTCACACCTGGTCGCTTCACGCGTTGTGATTGTCAGGATTATATCTGGATAGGGATTGTCCACATAAACATGCAGGTGGAAATGCACCCAAGATACATTTAAAATGGTCAAATCCGATCCCTCAAATGACAGCATGGGGTCTGAGATGCTTAGCCAGATGTTCTCCAAATGTAAATACATCCATCTGGCTGTGGCAGCTTTACAAGCATCGAGCCGCCCGATACGCCATAACACAAGTGTCAAGATTTCATCTAGAGTGAATCTTTTCATTTGGAGTTGAACTTCATATAAAAGACAACAACGAAGTTCACATACAATATGCCAAACTTAACATGAACTCAAAACGGATGTCATTTTATGGGTCAGATAATACAGATCAAGCATGACCTACAACCCCGATTCCAAAAAAGTTGGGACAAAGTACAAATTGTAAATAAAAATGGAATGCAGTGATTTACAAATCTCAAA
>JAQLOM010000007.1:11681679-11692256 GCA_030068315.1 Chrysichthys thysi | reverse complement strand
TACAGTGCATACTGTTTTATTTCGATTTAAATGTTCTTTTAATGTTTGAATGAACATTTTTTTAAATTATATTTTATGTTCCAGAGTCCCGCGATAGCCAAAAAATTCCATGAATCAAAATGAGAAAATCTGCGATGCACTGAAGCTGTGAGAGGTGAACCGCGGTATTGCGGGGGTTCACTGTAATACATTTTTACATCATAATAATTTAAATAATACCTATTACATTGTAGTAGTAGTAGTAGTAATAATAATAATAATAATAATAATAATAATAATAATAATAATTTATGATTGATTTAATTTTCAAATTATTTCTGTCTCAGCAAAATGTCATCCAGGTGTTATCCACAGTGAGAAGAAGAGTTTGTGTCCACAGTAAGGTTGCAAGAACAAGGACACACTACTTGTAGAAATTTAAAAAATGCACACATTATCCAACAATATAATGTCTTTGTCACTGGAAGATTAGCAAGTAGTTACATCAAAGGCCATTGTTTGGGAATAACACAAGAAATAATGGTTTGATTACAATTTTCCTCCTTTTTCTTCTTCATTTGGGAAATATTTCAAACACTGAGATGACATCATTAAGATCAATTTACATCCTGCATCTGTGCGTTATATTGGAACCCATTCTATCACCCATACAACTTCACATTTAATATAATCAGATTTTATCAGCTGAGACATGAACCCTGTTTTTTTTGTATTATCATTTTATTGCTTGCACGTGTGGATTCTGTTCTCCCATTTCATTTGAATAGATAGAAATTTCTTTCATATTTGTTTACATAGGAACAGCTTACTCTATTCTGATTGAGGTGTTTTGTTTTATTCCAAGTAAGCTGTCGGATTATTATGCTACATGTAAACATACCTAGCTTCTGATTTAATACTTTTGTATTTTTTTCTGTGCAGAGCGAGCTGTCATTCACTGTGTGTCTGCACTATCAGTACGTTAATCTCGATGAGGAAGTGCAGGAAAGGCAAACGGTAACTGTGGGCAAACCTCTGGTTTCCAAACTGAACCTGCACGAGCCACAGCAACTCCACACTTCATCAGCGTCGCTCTCTTCCGATCTTCAGTCTGCCAGCATGCCCCCGTACTCGTCATTTGCTCAGGATCTGCAGGGCAGTTTGCCTTCCTTTGATGCCAACGCTTCCTTTGCTGAATCAACGGAGTCCTCCTTCTACACACATGCTGGATTCTCTTCTGCTTCTGATCTGAAGAGGACAAACGAACCCGAGGAGAACATCAGCCCTGAGTTCCTTGTGTCAGAGGAACCCAGTGTGTCCAAAAGTTTCACTCATGCCAGTGCTGACAAACCTTTCAAATTTAGTAGCTTTCATTCCTTCTAGTGTAAATGAGTGCAAGATAACCTCAGCTTCTTGATCTGTTTATATTTATCTCAAAATGGAGCCAGATATCCAGTGGTGCTTAGCTGTGGGTCATGCCTTAGGTCTTTTAGGCCTCAAGGCCTTTTGAAAAATATTTTAATATATTTATGGTGCAAGTACATACTCTGAATGTATTTTTTTTTTTTATATACATTTATATCATATATATATATATATATATATATGATATAAATTATCTATTTTTCAAAAGAACATATACTTGTTGTGTAAAGATGTCTGCCTGTTAGGAATCACAGACCTGAAACAAGACAGGGTGTATGTACAGAGGCCAAATTCTGCAATATTAGTTGAACATATCTTAGCTGGGTATCTAGAAATTATGAAATGTTTATTTCCTGCATACTTTAATCTAACCATCTGGAACATAACAGATGGAAATACAAAGACAAAAGAAGTCTTTGTGGGAGTAGAATAGTTTACCATGATGAGATATTGATTTCCCCTGTGTTTTAACCTAACAGGGAGGAAATACAGAGGTGAAATTTGTCATTCTGGAAAATTAGTCATTGTGGTTGAATAATAATGACTCATACATTTTGGGAAATGTATGAGTGTAACATACTGTTATGAGTAAAAATTAAAAATATCACAGGGGGAGCAGATGAAAAAACAAAATACCTGTGAAATACGAGAATTAATTGAAGAGGCTTACGTAGGAGTTATTAAATACTGTACTATATTGTATTAATTGAACTACTAGTACATTTTTGTACACTATATGGACAGACGTTTGTGGACACCTGACCATGAAACAGGTATGTGTTCCTTCCCCCAAATTGTTGCTACAAAGTTGGAAGCACACTATTGTTTAGGATGATGTTGTATGCTGCAGCAGTACAATTTCCCTTCATTGGGAAAAAGCTGTTCCACCATGACAATGCCAAGGTCCCTGAAGACTCCATGGTTTGCCAAAGTTGACATGGAACAACTTGAACAGCCTGCATAAATCTCTAAGCTCATCCCCACTGAACACCTTTCTGATGAACTGGAACACCAACTGCATCCCAGGACTCACCTGACATCAGTGTCCGATCTCAGTAAACCTCATGTGGCCGGATGGATACAAATCCCTACAGCCATGCTCCAAAAGCTAGAGAGAAGCCTAATACATAAACATCAAGATTTTTATAACAACAAAGGAACACTAAATCTGGAATGGGATGTTCAACAAGCATATATGATTGTGGACACCTGACCATAACAAACATCTGTCCATATAGTGTATATAAACGCACAACTCAATTTTAAAACGCAGGCTAAAACTCTGCTTTACCATTTAAGGCACCATGAACAAGGAATGGCGTGTACGAATGACTACCTATTTTTTAATGATTCATTTTGAGTTGTATTATTGTCAGTCTATGCAAAATATAATTCTGCTGTATTAACTACATACACATGGACTTTTATACCACTGATTAAGTTTGTATGAGTCGTATACATGTAAAACCACTGATCACTTGCCAATACATTGCATTATTTAACTTTTTGAAAGTATTTCATAGCAATTAATTATTAAAATTTTTTTGTGATTTCTTTTTCGAGTTTGTGATGCTTAGAATTTTAGAATTGATCTTAAAATAAATTCAAGCATCTGGGGAGACCAAAAAGGGTATGGAGTTAAAACAAGGGAGCACAGTGATGAAAGCGTAGGGGTTAAATGGTGGGAATGTATATAGGAATCACGTTGGGGTCAGAAGGATGGAAAAAGAAAGAATATAGTGATTAAGTAGAGGAAGTGAAGGGGAGGGAAGGTATTTAGGGATTGGAGTGGAGGATGCATATTTAAGGATTAGACTGTAGGGGTACATGGAGGCAGTGTATTTAAAGGTCCAGTATGTAGGATTTTGGGGGATCTATAAGCAGAAATGGAATACACTATAGTATTCATAAGTATGTTCTCATTAGTGTAATTACCTGTAACTATAAACCATTGTGTTTTTGTAAGCTTAGAATCAGCCCTTTATATCTACGTAGAGAGCGGGTCTTCTTTCATGGAGCCGCCATGTTGTGTCACTACCATAGTGGAAGCATGTATCTGGATGAAGCATACATCTATAGGGAAGATGAAGATCAATAGAAGACAGAGGAAGAAGTAAGTAAAGGAATCAATGTTTGTTAGTGCCGGCTAACAAGTTTCAGAACCTAATTTTTGGACAATGGCGGATTGTACTTATTATTTAGCACAAGAAAAAGCAAGGGAACTTAAATGTAAGTTCTTGGAAGTACACCACAGGCACCTAAGAGCAACCGTGCATTCTAATATGCATTTGGTAAGGGAGGGGTAAGTGGGACCATCCAGTTGGTTGCAATCAACTGAATCCTACATTGTGAACCTTTTAAGGATTAGTTGGTACAGGTTGAGTAGGGGGAATGTATTTAGGGGTTAGTGGTTAACAGTTGAATGGAGGGAGCATATTTAGGGATCAGTGTGTAGGGGTTGGGTGGAGGTAGTGTATAGAGATTACTGGATAGGGGTTGGGTAGAAGGGATTATTTATAGAATAGTGTGTAGGGGTCGAGGGAAGCATATTTATGGTTCACTGTGTAAGGGTTGAGTGGGGAGGGAATGTATTTAAGGATTAGTTGGTAGGAAGTGAATGGGAGGGAGTGTATTTAAGGAATAGTTGGTAGGGGTTGTGAGGGAGCATATAGAGACAATAGAAGCTAGGGACTGAGGAAACATTTAGTGATAGAAGAGTAGGAGCTGAATACTGTATAGAGAACATATGTAGGGATTAGTTGGTAGAACTTGAGTGAACGTGTGTAGATGACTTTTTGGGAATTATGCCATATGTACAGGAATGTGTGGAGAATTTGGGTAAGAGAAGACGGACTGATTTTCTTAAGTGTAATAAGTAATTAATGAATACAGGTTGTGAGGAGGCTCCTAGGGTGTCCATATTTTGGTCCTCGAAAAAGAGGACGCTGGGGGCAGGATGGCGTCATGGGGCAGACGGACACTCTGCTAAATAAATGACAAATGTAGAAAGCAAAAGTCGAACCCCCGGACATTTTTCAGTGCTTCTAAAATCCTTCCTCAGAGGCATTTTTATGGTCTTAAAAAGAGGACGTATGTGACCATCATGGAAGAAGACAGTCACAGTCCCCTGCAAAAGTAATGGAACGACAAGGCCAATTCCATTTGCAACACACTGAAGACATTTGGGTTGGAGATCAAAAGTGACACTGAGGTGATAGATCAGATTGGGTGGTCTGCCACCCAGCCTTGGGGTGAACAAAAGTATTAGAACATTTAAAGTAAATGCCGCTTAATATTTGATTACATAACCCTTGCTTGCAGTAACATACTAATGCATTATGAAAGACAGGGACTGGGTGTAGGAAGGCTACTTGCGGATTGGTGGGTACGCGGGTTGAGTGGAGGGAGCATGTTTTAAGCAGTGGAAGGCCGAGACTGAGCGTTAGGACTGGACGGAAGGAGCTGGCATTCAGGGGGAATAGCGGGAACGTGCTGTGGAGTGTTTGACCATCGGCGCATGCGCAGTACTGGTCGCGGACCGACGCCATTTTGTCGCGTGCAAGAAATTTCGGAGAGTCGGTTGAACATTGGCGCAGAGATTAGTTTGAATCGTTAAAACGTTTAGTTAGACAGTGCAACTGTGTTCCTGACTTTTTCAGTAATGTCTGAAAACACGTCTGCAGTGGATTCGGGGGCCGGAGAGGCTCTTGAAGGTGCTGGGGTACGAAAACTATCGGAGCTGAGAGTCATTGATCTGAGGGCCGAGCTGAAAAAACGAAACCTGGACATCAGCGGGAACAAGAGCATCCTGTCAGAGCGGCTGAAAAAGGTGAAACTCAACAAGCACGAGTTGCATACGATATCACATGAGATGTAGACATATTTCCCTACGTTTGGCTCCGGTTACGAGTGTAAATCGTTGTTTAGTATAAGAGGTTTCTTCTGAGCGCGTGCGTGCCGAGGGCCACTCGGTGGCCGGTGTTGCATTTTTTTCGCGGTTTTAATGAACGTACTTTTCATTACATGGTGGTATTTTTCTCGGCTTTATGGCAACGCGTGCTCAACAGCCTGCTTGCAAGACAGTGTGCTTTCTAAGCGGCTAATATGTCCACGCGCTGTTAGCATTAGCATTAGCCAAGGCCTGCGCAGTTTACGGGTTCGTACTATTGTGCCGCCGTTATAACAAGTGCACGTAGTTTCTTTATTTAAATATTAAAGTGATAACACATATGGTTAAGAATTATGGACATGAGTAGCACGGGTGCAGAATCTGAATGGTTTGATGGTGGTAGCTTGTGTGTAGCTACCGGGTGCTAAATGGTTAGCGACGCGTGCTAGCGACTTCCGTTTTCTTTGAGGAAATGATGGCTATGGTGTCGTAAACTTAACTCGGCTTGTTTTACAGTTTTGTCGTAAAAACTTGTTTAATTCCAAAATGCTTCGTGTCTTATGCTAAAATACACGCACATATACCTGTGTGTGTGTAATAAATATATATATATATATATATATATATATATATATATATATATATACACACACATATGTATGTATGTACAACACGTACATACATTTTTTTAAACTAACAAATATGTTCCTGCTGAATCCTAGAAAACAGTTTCTGCTCCTTTGTCCCAGTTAAATCTGTTAACATGGCCATTCCAAGTTGCATGTTACAGACAGACTGTAAGGTACAGAGGAACTCTTCCTGGTGTTATTTTTAAGTACTATGCGCTGTGTAAATTGCTAATGCTTACTACAGATCTTGTCTGACTGGATTTGTTTGAGATGTAGGCCTATATAGTCAAATCTTATCCTGTCTATATAGTACTTTTCCTCGTGAACTCCTTTCCATTGGTTCTAGGTGAGATTTTCAGCAGCCAAGCCTAACCTAAATATGTCATTGGGGAAATATTTATTGGGGGGAGGGCAATGGATTTCATGTAGTGGTCTTTGTTGTTGTGCTTAGAGATGTCGAACGAGTCACTCATGATCCGAAACTGAAAGCGCTCACCTATCAGTTTGCCCCTTCAGCATAAAAGATTCCATTTTTCATGATGACATTTTCTATCATTTTATTGAGAGACATCACTCATGCTGCCTGAAGATACCCTGAGTAGTGCAACAGGGAAGGTGTTTGCCCCATCATCGGGAAATCACAAATTTGAGTCCCAGTGATGCTCTAACCATCACAGCCAGGCGATCAAACAGAAGACCCCAGCTGCAGAGGTTGCACAAGTCAGTGCAGTCCTCGTCCTGACCGCAATCCTGGAAAAATTGGGAAGGGTTGCTTCAAGAACGGCATCTAACGTAAAAAACCTGTGCCAAATCGAACTTGCGGACAATGAGCTGCTGTGTAGCCAAAAGGAAGGATGTATCGAGGAACTAGTGTTGAAGTCTGTTTTAACTTTAACTTTAAAAAATAAATAAATACATTTTCAACAAATGATGTTTAGCATCTTGGACTCAATTGCCAATTTTTCAAATGTGGACATTGAAAAGGAGCCACTTAAAATGTGTTAATTTCATGGCTTGCATTTGAAATAGTTAATAAAGAGTGGTTCTTCAGTAATAGTTTGCCATCCCTTATCCCTGATTTGGTTTAACTGAGTGACATCTGCATGTTTTGATCAAAACGTTTGGTATTTGGCATTAATGCTGTTTTCTGTTTTAGGTCAAATAATGTCACCAGGGCTAAAACAGCATGCAATCCAAAGTAGTTTCTTGCTGTCTACTGAAGGAATAAAAAGAGATGTATGTTTTTGTGCTACAGGCCATTGAGGAGGAAGGAGGCAATCCTGATGAAATAGTGGTTCAGCTTGAAATCACACCTAAGAAAACACCAAGGAGAACTCCTAAAGGTAAAATGTGCAACTTTTGTTTGTATTAATGCTTGAAATTGATTTGGCTGAGATTAATGTTTACTTATTGCCCCACTCTTTATAGGAAAGAGAGCAGAAGCAGATGAGTCAGAGGACTGTGCACAGGAAGAGGAGTCTGTCGATGGCCAGGTGCTTTTTATTGCACAAATCCTCAAAACAACAGTAACATAAGTAAAAACCTCATATGCCCTTTAACTAGCAGCTAACATGGGCCTCCTTTCTGCCCTCCAGGATGATGGTGATGCACATGGCGAGAGCGTTCATGACATGGACATCATGGACATGAATGTTCTGGATGAAGCCGATATTGATAACAACATGATGCCCGAAGACGACGAATACTACGAGAATGAACTTCTGAACACGTTTTCGAATGACGCAAATGCAGATGACTTTGCTGATTCTGATGCACTCAAATCTGAGTCGGAAGAGGTGAATGTTTAGACTTGTATGACTTCACCATAGATGCTCATAACTTTGAAATAGAATTGGGATGACATGGTGTGCTTGTTTTAGGAAATGGAAACTAAAGATGCAGACTCAGAAGGTCGCCAGAAACGGCGTACTCAGGTACTACAGCAGTGGCACATGGACTCTGAGGGTGCTTTTATACCCTTGACCTGATTGTTGTCAGAGTAAAATTGATTCTTTGGCTAGCTATCTATTTATTGATTCATTACATTACATTACATTACATTACATAAAAAAAATTGCCTCCACCAAGGAGCTTAGGAGTTTTCTGCAGTTTGTTTGTCTGATTATAAACAGGATTATGCAAAAACTACTAGCCTGATTTTCATGAACTTAGTAGAAAGTTGTAGCATGGGTCAAGGAAGAACCCATTAAATTTTTGAGTTGTTCTGACTTATGGGGTGGCTTTATGTATTTAATTTCACGTTTGCTAGTGATATAAGCTGCTGCATTTGGCCTTGGCAGAGGTCCGTGCTCTTCAAGCGCACATTTAGTGGTTTTATTTTTTTTGTTGTTGTTTTTGTTGTTGTTTCACATAGGTAAAGGGACTAAAGAAAACTTATCACAGGTGTGTGTATAGGGTTGAAAACATCCTCATAAAGCCTTTTTTAATTAGTCAAATGCAGTGCCAAGTGTGTGTGTTAGAAATCACAAATGCATAAACCTAAATAATCTAATCTAGACAACATTGTTGGATAATTACATAAATAACTTAAATTTTTCTGCCATATTCACTGTTTCTCCATCTAAATCTCCATAACAAGGCATATCTGTGGCGTCACAGCTCTGTTCACCGCCAGTTACTCAAAGAGCACGACATGTTTGATTTACTACCTGCAGTTTAGTTGAATCAGAAGTCTCTGCAGTCCAGTTCACTTGGGAGCAGACACAGCCCACCTCGCTCAGTGTCTCAGGGTTGTTTTGTTCAGCACCTGGGTGTGATTGCTGTGCTCTCCCCGACCTAAAGGACTGCATATAGAGGAAGAACACCCTGTGGAAAGCTGTGTGTGTGGTTACTGCTTAATCCTTATCGATTCTATTTTATTTTGTAGGGTGCTGAGAAACTGGAGGAGCATGAAGACAAGACAGGTACTGACTGTATGGAGGTGTTTAACACCTTAATAATTTCAGGGTGAATTTTAAAGCTCGAATAGCAGTTGATGATTCCTCCTAATCTTGACAAAGAGACTGGAAATCCGGAGGTTACTGGCTTTGTGTGCAAGTTCATGCCATTCAGAGCGTGTTAGGAAAAAAAATTAAGTATTCAGAAAATGCTTTTTGCTAAATAAGCTTATGCGCAGAGCCAGTAACGGTTAGTGGTCAGTTAGAGTCAAGCGATGTCTTGCTAGCTTTTGCAGGTGCTGTTCAGTTTCTGCCTAAAGAAGACTTCAGAAGAGAAAATGAAGAAGTGGATCACATTGAAGCAAAATCACATGTAGGACTGAATGTTTGTTTTATGGAGATTTGCTATATGGACCAATTGCTTGCTTCAAAAGTAAAAAAAAATGGCATATTAATGGCAGCACAAAAGCCTCCATCTTCTCTATCACGGACACTTGAACAGCAAAACAAATCACCAACAGTGGACACTTGGGATCTATGTGCTGCCCATGTGGCGTTCCGCACGCTTGGCATCAGGTGAAACTTAACAAGAGTCGACTTTTAGCCAGGAAACGGGTTGCTGTTTCACTCTCTCTTTTTTCCAGTCTCTTTCTAGGCTTAACGTTCTGTCTTGTGTGAAGCAGTGGGTGGCGTCCTAGTCCAGTTCCACGCTAACCAATGCAATGTCTCAGAAGTGATTAAACTCTGTGCCATTCTATTCCTGTTACATCCGTAGAAAGTGAGAAAGTAGCTGGGTGTTGTATATCAGAGCCACTTAACGAGGAGCTGACTGAAGAGGAGAACGCCTCACTGTGGGATGATTCTCGCAAAGATGAAGAGGACAATGTGTCCGACCTCGGTAAAGCGGAGGAGGCCGGCAATGTGGAAGGAGACATTGACGCCTCAGAGCAAAGTGAAGGCCGACCGCCATGTGAGGACCAACAAGGCGTTAAGGACAATTCGCCGGGTGCCGAGAGCGCCTCCGCACAGGCTGCTAACGCAAACGAAACGGGCGTGCACAAAACCGAAAGCGCCGGTTCAGAAAGCGTGGCAAAGGCCGAGGGGACCAAGGAAGACACGAAGACTGAAGAGAGTGCTGCAGAATCATCAGAAGTGAAAGAGTCCTCAGTAGAGGGTGATGATCAGAAAAAGAGGTTTGTTGTTTTCTGTCTACTAGAACAAACATGGCTGTTAGAATCTTGTTACTTTGGCTCCTTTGTTAACAAGTTTGGGTGCCCTTGGGGAGGTGTAATGGACTGCGCATTTCGGCCTTCATTTTGTTTTTGTCACCCCCCATTCCCCCCTTCTCCCTCTTGTTAACTATTTTAACGGTTTGATTGCCATCTAAGACGCCTCAGTGGCATGCTTAGAGAAATTTTCTCAAGTTATAGAGTCCACATTTAAGTATTTTTTTTCATCTGCCCGAGGCTGTGTCCTTGCCAGGTGGGTATGTATTTATTTATTTATTTTGTTAAGCTCCAGTGTCTTCACATGTGGTACCTTTTTGAAATGTTTCATTTTTTTTTTCTCTTTTTTTGCCCTGCAGTGATGAGAAATCAAGTAAGCCTGACTCCAAAGATGACAAAGGTAATTAAATTAGATTTGCAGAAATGCAGCTCTTCATTAAGTTATAATATATGTGGTGCTGCCGCGATTAGTCGACGTAATCGACCATGAAAATTAGTCGACGTCAATTTTATTGGTCGACTAATCGTCTAT
>JAQLOM010000007.1:11648094-11669382 GCA_030068315.1 Chrysichthys thysi | reverse complement strand
CAAAGATATGCATAAACCATACACATATCAAACATGGATACAAGCAGATAGACAATAGACAAAAGCTAGCAAGCAAGACAGACAAGCAACAACAATGGAAAAAAAAGAAAAGAAAAGCAAAACACACAATAGACAAGAATACAAGGGAACACAAAACTAAACTGACATACATAACATTGAAAACAAACATAGTAAAAAATGAAATTAAAAACAGTGACACTCCTGTACTAGAATTGTCTTTAAAAGATTTTTAAAAGCATCTAAAGAGGGCAAAGATTCCAAATTTAAAATGTTTTGGAGGTTATTCCAAGCATAAATATATCATAAATTCATAAATTAGCTAGTAAAATTAAAGAGCCAGTGACCAATCACTGGTCAACATTTTTCCCAAAGACCAATCACTGATCGCCATTGTACCTGATAACCAATCGCTTATTACCATGGTACCCAGTGACTAGTCACTGAACACCCTTGTACCCAGCAATTCTCCTGACTTCTAGCACATTTTTGTGCATGCATAAGCTACTTTCCCCAGAAACATGTTGACCTCTTTGGTTTTTAGTCTTCTATTGAAAACCTTCAGCCTCATAGCTCATGGCTCCATTGCAAAACTGAAGAAACAGACTTTAGACACCAAATATTTTGTCTGATTAACTACATCTAGCATAAATGAATAATTGTATGCATGTTATCACTTTGCAAACATGAGCATTGTAGCTCAACGGTTTAGGATTTTTCAGTATTGATCTGTTGTACAAATGTAAGTAAGGTCAGAGATCCAATGTTGTGCCCATGAGCTGCTCAGATCTTTGGATAAGACTATCTCTTAAAAGAACAAACCATAAAATGTGGTGTTAGTTTCTGGAGATGTTTAAAACAAGGAGAAAAAATCAGTGCCTACATACAAAATCAGAGATTTTTTTTTAAAGCTTTTTAACATAATTTGTTTTGCTTTATAAAACACAACAGCTGGTGGAGTTGGGGATTTGTTTTCAGGTCTTGGGGGGGTTCACAAGGATAGGTATAGATACTGCATATCTAAAAGGTTTGACCTGTTCTGGGCATTTAGGTTTGATTTAGGTGTAGTATACCATTAACCCTTTATCAGCTATTTATTTGTTAACTACAATGGACATCAAAAATGGCCTCCTATGCCTATCTATCTATCTATATTAAAAAAAAAAAAAAAAAAAAAAAAAAAAAAAATATATATATATATATATATATATATATATATAATATAAAGTCTTTTAATATCTCTAGTATTTTCAAGTATTGCAATTAGTGCTCTATAAAGTAGCTTCATGGCATGTCTTTTAATCTTCAGAAGGTGTAACCCATCTCAAACACTTTATTTAGCTTTAGTTAGTAGGTTTACTATTAATTCTTAGAATTATTTACAGCTCGGACAGTGGTGGTTTAAATCTTTTAAAATGCAAATTAAAGGCCTACATGTTAAACTGACTTATATGAGATTCATATCAGTGAAGAATTTGTAAGATATTTGTGACTGTATACATTTACTGAATTTATAATTAATATTTGAATTAAGATTGTTTTATTCATGGTCTTATTTAATTAATAGTAATTATGTGAGTAAAAGATCCTTACAAGGGCAATGTGTGTGTGTGTGTGTGTGTGTGTGTGTGTGTGTGTGTGTGTGTGTGTGTGTGTGTGTGTGTTAGCCTCACTAACCTTGTTGTGTATGCTGAAACTGAACTCTGCAGTACGGTACATCCGAAGGTAAACAATGATTCGATCATGTGAGACGTGATGGTCATACTCAGTCATGTGATTGCAGTCACACCACCATGAGTTAATGCAGGTTACCCTCAGGCTTTTCCCCAGGCTCAGGCGAGTTACTCATACATTATGTAAACAATGTACATGTCAAACGCTTTTAATCATCTCAGCTTCTGCACCATGTCCATTAAGTGTCCCCATAAGCCTATAGTTTAATGTACTTTAATATCATTTTAAACGCACAACGTGCTGAATTTAAGCTGTCCATGTCCTTGAACAGACCTGCTCTAATGTATACACATTCCTGAAATCTGTGGGTGGAAAAACTTTGCCAGGTTTGTGTTACATATGGAATGAATACAACTCGATCATATGGGCTGCTGGGATTTTACACACTGCTGCCTCCGAATCAGCGGGTCAGCTAGTTCACTGAGACAAACTCTAATCATATTATATCTCGGATTCAGGATTTCACTTTGTTTCAGATAGTGATGTGCCGTGTGATATATATATGATAACATGGGGTGAATTAAATTACAGACCTTTACAGTGGTTTATCATCACTTCTTCTCTGAGACACTCCTTCTTGCAGAATCCTTCCTAATGCTTGAATTCGCTTGAATTATTTTGAGCAGAATTGATGTCTTAGTGCACCATAATCTTTCTTTTTTCTTTCTTTCTATTGCTTCATAAGTCACACTTGCATTTTGGTTTAAATCCTCAATTCAGAATAAATAAGTAATAATAAAGAAACTAATAAATAAATAATAAATAAATAAAGTAAATACGTAAATAATGTCAGAGCCCGCTTTACTAGTAAACAATTTAAATGTTGTGATGAAAGAAATGTTGCTTTTATTTCAACTCTTCCTCTGCACAGGGAAGTAGCTTTTGGTAAAGACTTTATTGATTGTGTGTCTTGATCCCCTCATGCAGAGACACGCAGCTTTGACCCACAGTCTGGAAGTCATTTTTGTAACTGGGTCAGTGGCTGAGAGTAACCCTCATCTTCTCATGCTCTAGCTCACTTGCCAGGTCAAGGGACAGCCCCTTTTGCCCCATTTCTCTCAGAATCCCACTTCATTCATACAGTGAGATTTTGTTTGGCTGGTTGCTGTACACTGGGGTGGCATGGTTAAATCACACAGGTTCTCTATTTGCACAGTCAGCTGGCAGAGGAACATCATGATATTGCTGTTCTGAGGATAAATAATACATATCATTACACCACTCCTTTATTAAAATCTCTGTGTGGAACTCAGATGTGTACTGAACCTGAGTCTATAATAAATATTCTGTTTCTTTCTTTGCCATCTTATAGGAATGGGTGTTGTTGGTTGGGCAGATGAGATGCTCTTTGGGCAGTCTAGATTGGTCATTGTTGATTGGGTTGTCAGGATTAGGTATTGGTCTTTTAAATAGTTAGGATTAAGTATTACCCTCTGGGTCGAGACTGGGATTTGTATACTATGGATGAGGAATTGTTGTGTGGGAATTCACATATGGGGTGTCGTCAGACAGGTAATCAGGATAGGGTGTTGATAGTTGGGTCATCGGGATGGGTGTTGTCATTTGGGGAATCAGGAAGAATGTTATTTGGGCAATATGAAGGGGTTGTTGTCAATTGGGTTGCAAGAAAGGGGATTGTGGTTTTGCTAATGGGGATCATGTGTCACCGATTAGGTCATAAAAATCGGACATTGTCATTTGGGTAGTGACAACACGATTTTGTTGTCTGGTCAAGATGTGATCTTGCAAGATGGGGTGTTGTTGTTTGGGTAGTCAGAATGAGGTGTTGCATAGGTGGAATGGAGTCTTGTCTCGAGTCTTGGCATCATTGGTTGAAATTTATAAGTCAAGAGTGATAAATCTATTTCAATTGACAAATCCTTAACTTTAGGTTTTAAGTTCTAAACAACTTATAATGTGCTGTTTACCAAGGTTAAGGCCAAAGTAATAATTAGTATAGAAAATCTAGACAAGTCATGCAACCGTTTTAAAGTTAATGTTCAAGACAAAGTTAGCTTTCGGGACAAACATTATAATCCAATGGAAATATAAGGATGTTTGACTATAAAAACACAATATTTCAGTTCAATTTCTGTTTGGAGTTCTTTGGGATTTCCTTTTTCAAATGCTAAAAAAAAAAAAAAAGATTTTAAGTTGCTTTCGTTGTCAGTATGGATTCCACAAGTGCCTCTTAGTAAGAGGGGAAAGAGTCTTTCAGATTTCCTCATGATCTAGTGTAGGCTGATTTGTTGCCAGACTGGTTGAACTTTTACCTTGGAAAATTTGTGGAAATTAATTGTTTGTTGGGTAAAAAAAAAATAGTTGGTAAACTTTTAAATGTCAAATTTTTCTTTTTGGTTTTGGAAATGTATCAAGTCTTTTCAAGTCAAAGGATTCAAGTCCAAGTGAAGTCACAATTCATTGATGTCAATATCAAAGACAAGTCGCAAGTCTTTAATTATGCCAAGCCAAGTCAGCAAATGTGTGACTCAAGTCCAAGTCAAGCCCAAGTCATGTGACTCAAATCCACAACACTGGTGCAGATGATATGGGGTATTAACGTTTAGGTTTTCAGGAGGTGGTGTTACATTACATTACATTACAGGCATTTAGCAGACACTCTTATCCAGAGCAACGTACAAGAAGTGCAAAAGTCTGGAACAAGAATAGTAGAATTCCTAGGCAAAGTAAGTTCAAGTGTTCTCATTTAGGCAATCAGACTGGGATGGGATGTGATATAATGAAAGGTGTGACTACAGAGATGTAAGGATGAGACAGAAAATGGAGAGTTATGGTAAATTAATTTCATGAACTCTAGTGAGCAAAACAAGCAATGCATCAATTAAATTAAAATATTTTTAATTGTGTATAACCAACAAACAACCTTAATGATGCCTTTTAACATTATTTACATGCACAGTATTGTTGCTATTACACATGTAAAATCCAAAAAAGATTTGGTTTTGTCTTCATTTTCATAGATAAGCCTATATACATCTTCTATAACCAATAATTTCTCAGTGTACGTGAGCATTGATGTAGTATTAGATAATACGTTACAAGTTGATGAAAATAGTTGGTCATCAGTGTAAGATAGGGCCAGTGCCAATTGATCTCTTATCTACAATGTCCATGATCTGTTTTTTATAAAAGCAACATTTTTCAAAGCAACAAATTCCAACAAAGCAACATTCCAGGACTGAAGGTCATTCAGGATTACTGCAATCAGTGTTTGTACACTCAGAGCTGAAATTTTTATCAAAAAGCCCAAACTCTTTTGCCAATATGCCTCGCAGCCTTTGTAATACAGTTAAGAAACCCCAGATAGCAAGTGCTGGCTGATGCTTTCCACTTTCATCCAGCAAAATCTGGCTGCCAGAATAAAAAATACTTTATCAAAATCATAGGCATGATATGGACCAAAGTTCCCATAGTTGGTTAGATATTGGCCAAGAAAACTATAAATTTGTCATCTTAAAATCTGAGCCATGTTCAGCCAACAATACAATTTCCAGTACCGTAATGAAATCTCTAAACCTGAGTATATTCAGCATGGGATTGTCTGCCGTCTGAATATGAGCCCAATCATAACACTATAACACGCTTGGTGTATACATTCACAAAAGAAATATGCCTTATTCATAGAGCCACAGCACCATACGTCCCATGTAGACCTCACACTGTACACAGGGTAGCAGATCTCTTCTACGTTCTCTAAAAATGATCATTTATATAATATTCAGGCTATTAATTATGTACTTTGAGAATTAATGTTGTCCGCCATTATTAAAAGAAAATCTCCCTGGAAAATCATACAGATATTATAACAAAATTAAAGGGCTTTTTCCATAAGCAGCAGTACTGCATCCCAGCTTTGTAGTAGATTCTATGTGCATGTCCAGTGAACTTTTCTGATCTTTCCAGAATGATTAAAGCCATCTAAAAACTACATTTAGCCAGCTTGCTCAGTTACATTAGGTAGGAAGCTCTTCAGAATGTTTCAGATAGTGACCAAAGAAATCTGGTAGTGACTAAAACTTCTGGTCTAGACCACACTCACTTCTGTTTCAAATCCAGTTACAGATATAGATAGTGATGTTGTGTTACACCCCTAGTGTAGAATTTGGTATATGCATTTCTTCTTAATTTAAAGAACCTGTCAGAAAATATAGTGAAATTTACTTCAACTACCTTGGCACTTACCATGCATTTACCCCAAAATAGTTGACTAGTAGTTTGGTTTTCTATCTCACACTTGTGCCCATTTATAACTAAAACTAAAAATGCTCTTCTAATAACATCTACAAGAGATCAGAGTTGTAGATTGTCACGTTCCAATCATCTCATAGGACTGACTCATGATTGACTCATTGGGTTTCTTATCAGCAGTGACCAGAACTAAGTCGGCCTCCGAGGGCCTGCTTTAGAGACTCATTTTGACTCATTATAAGATCCCTGTCTTCAACGAATTGGCAGTCAATTCATGCATGTGTGTGTGTTTGTGTGTGTGCAGCTGACGTTCCCATGGAAGGCGGCCGTGCTGGATTTTGTGGTACGGACCGGCTGCAGAGTCTCATGCAAAGCTTCAGACAGGTCAGACATGATGTCACTGTCTCACACACACACATAAACACACACTATATTCCGATCTGTTCCACCCCACTGACTCCACTCCCATCCTGGGCGCTTCCATAGCCACAAACAGTTACATTTTTTCAGCTTCATGTAGAAGCCACTTTTAAATCAGGACATAGACTTAACCTTAGAAGCTCCGTACATAAACCATGAGAATGTCCAGAGTATCTTGTGTATTATAAACTAACTTGACATTTTCTGTGGCTCTGCATGCACACTTTTTGGCAGCTTTTCTGCACTTGAAGTGAGGTATAGAGACTGTGGCCTTTCTGTCCCATTATTTCTGATTAATGTTTATTATGTGACCCAGTTTTATTTATTTTATTAAAGAATAATTTTACACCAATCGGTTAACTTGATGCTTAAATCTCACTCTAGATGGTCACAGCTTTTTCATGTAAGTTCTGGACTATCCTGTAAGTTATTATTAGGCTTCAAAATCATGTGTTACATTTTTTCTAGGTCAGACTTCTCTCATTTTGTACATCACGTAGGCACAAAAACTGCACCTCAGTTAATGTTTAAGCTTTTAATGTCGTGCTGAATGCACTCTGTAACCCAGACTAACCAAATATTTTGTACAACTCTCAAAATAAAAAATGCCACCAAAAGGTCTGCGCTTCCTATTTAATTCATGCAAGGAACAAGACGGGACCCCTGCATGTCGCATGATTTTAGGAGTTGTGACAGGTGCTTCAAACATCAGTTTTGGGAAACTCTAGAAAGATACAATGTTTCCTGGTTTGTTGCATGTAGGAACACCTTTTAAAATCACCTTTCCTTCCACAACGATCTGACTGATTAACCGCAAGGCCAAACAAATGTATGCAAAAACCCCCAATCTATGAATGAGTGTATTTTTAAATGTATGAATATATTTTCACCTTTGGTTCTTAATTAAAATATCTACTTTCCATCGTTATATACTGTCACACCGTTATGTAATCCCGTAACTGAAGGTATGATTTTGAAGTCTGATGCTAATGACTTTAACAGCAGCTATTCCTCATGAATGCACTACGCAGTCTTTCCATTTATAAAAGCCATTGTTTCTGGGGTATTTGTACGACAATAGCAGGCGACCTGTAAATTCCACTGTAATTGTGATCGATTTGAACATCATCTAAACAGATGTGGACAATTCCCTTGTCCTGCTTGACTTATATTAACCCTTCTGCCAAAAAATGGTGCACTTATATTTGTGTGTCTGCCACCCACAGGATGAACCAGTGCCCAGGTCAAAACGTACCGTAGATCAGTCCAAGACAAGTTGTCTCCTTCATCTGCATGTGGACTATTTGTTTTATCAGCGGTTTGGCAGCATCGAGGCCGTCGTTGCCCAGGTGAATCCAAAAATCCAATACACACAGGTTATTCAACCCGAATGCAACCTTGATATCATGCCCTCGGGGTGCTAACCATAAACTCCTTCTCCAGTTAAAATGGATTCCTTGACGGATTTTATCTACATGCCTGTGTACATTTGTCCTCACCTTGCACTTTGTCAAAATGTTTTCCTTGTTGGTAAAACGGAGGGGTTCTTGAGTGGGCGGAGAACATAAAGCTCTCTCAAGTTCTGCCAAGTTCATTACCCCCACTTCCTCATGATTCTGGGAACCCAGTGTCCTCTCCACTAAATCACACAAAAATCGGACATCAAATCATGTTTGTATACTAGAGATAAGACCTTTGTGTTCCATGGTGATGGAGGAATGTTGTGTTCAGGTCCCTTTTGTCGCTTTTGCACCACATGAGGTCACTTATCTGTGTGTTATTTTTGGTTTGGACATTATATAAGGATTTTGCTATTCTAATGACATCAGATAAAAGTTCATTCATAGGCTCTGCACCCACTCAACTGCTTGATCTGTACTCCATTAAATTTATATGAAACATTATCTGAAGAGTCTATCTTGTATTGTATGACACTTTTAAGTGTATAATTACAGGCTGTAGCTCATCTACTACCTTGTGTCGTTGGAGAAAGATGTGGCTCCTTTTCGATAACAGTGACTGGTCACCATTTTTGCAGTCATAATAATCGGGCTTCAATTAGCCTTTACTGTGTAAATTATTGGGTCGTGTTGGGTTGGACAGTGACATAAACCAGGCAGTAAAATTCACTGCAACTTTAAATAATTTAATACTTGTGCAATTCACTTGACTCCCAGTGGGTAAACCTTTATTCAGGACAGAAGTGGAAGGTATTAAATGTATTCTTTGTTGTTTATCGGTTATGCTTCAAGCTGCATGTAATTCCTTTTAAATTACAAGAGAGAAAGAAGAGATATTGTTGAGGGAACAACTGTTTATAGGTTCTATATCATGAGTAGGATATATTTTAACTATTGTCCAGTTTTCTGTATTTTTTCAGGCATTGGTTGTTAATTCGTTATCTAATTCTTTCTTTAAATATTTTATTTACAGATTTTCAACTTAACAAGACATACACAGCACAGAAAATACTTACACAAACATGGCTCCAAATCCCTTGCTTGCCCCACCCACGTAGAAAAAACTAAGAGAGACCTAACTCAAAAGGAGTAGATAATACAAAAATAAATCCCTGCAAATGAAAAAGAATGAATAAATAAATCAAAATAGAATAAATAAACGCAACAATTCAAGAGGCATTGTAAATAATCCTGACTTATTCAGACAACCAGTGGTGTATCGATCCAGTAACATTTTTATATAAGATCTGACAAGAGAGTTGGTAAAGTATCAATATAGGTCAAATAGGGCATTATTTTCATTTTTATAATTATTTCATTTATTACATTATGGTGTAAAATTCCAGTCTTGCTCATTGGCTTTATTATCACTGATAAAGTTGACACAGTAAATCTTCTGCCAGAAAAAAAAAGCACTGAGCAGGCTTGTAGCATTCTTATAGTGTACAGTATATTTCTATATTTCTACACTTATGTTTGAACTCCACCACTTTTCACAGGTTGCTTCGTACATGAAAGCGGTAAACAATATTTTTCGCAAGGCTGAGTTTGACGGGATTGATGTAATTGACTTCAAGGTGAAATCGATGACTGTAAGAGCTCTTCTCACTTTGCTTATTTCACTAAAATACATACAAGCTGCTTTGTTCAGTTCCTGTAGCAGCAACTAATAACTGTGCTGAAAATTCCAGTACTCATAGCAACAAAATGGAAGCATACAGAGCATTGTTCTCAGTTTGTTTCAGAAGAAAACCCAGATGACCCACTGCAGGAGACTTTCATCGGTCCCGAGAAGCTGCTCAGTCTCTATTCAGAGATGAACTGGGGAAACTACTGCCTGTCCTACCTGCTGACCAGCCGTGACTTCAGCGGCGTCCTCGGCCTGGCCTGGGAGGGGAAACCAGGTGAGATGTTTATGTGTTCAGTTCCTCAAAAGTATCAGGAGCTCATGATCATATATGAATGTATTCACACAGGCTGCGTAATACAAGTTTTTGGCATATGGCATTAGAAAAGGAAACGTTTCTGCAGTATCACCAGCAGGAAATGAAATCTGAAATTTTACTTTTTCCAACAGAATTCAAACCATATTGATTGCGTTTACATCATGAAACGATTTTAACCGAGATAAATTAATTCAATCCTGTCACAGATTCTGAATGAATTATTTATATCAGTGGTCTTCAGTCTTATTCACAAAGGGCTGGTTTGGCTGCAGGCTGTCATTCCATCCAGGCAGGAACCACAACTGATCCCACTTGTTAACTTAGTTCAGTTTGGTCTCAGCTATCGGCTATCTAGTGTGCCTCCTATTTGGCTAGTATGAATACCTCCAGTCACACCAGTCCTTTGCGGATAAGGTTATTATTATTATTTTTATATAGATCCTAAACTGGGAAGCGTGTTTGTCTCGGTTTATGCGCATGTTGTATGTAATCCGATCCAAAACCATGTGCATTCGGGGAGCGAGGGTTAGTGTCAGTGTTACCATACCAACAAGGAGCGCATAGCAACTACAGCAAAGCAGCTCAACAATTTCATGTCTGCTGAGCAAGGATGCTCTGGTTGTTGAAAATAACATAAATGCACCTCTTTTCCATTGGTATAAAGCTTTACACAATCTTTTTACTCGTTATCTATCAACATTAAAAGCCAATGTCTGGGAAGAATGCATGCACAGATAGTGAAAGTAATCAGGTGAAAAATCTTATACAGCTATTATTGATCTCAACAGATGTTTAAAAGGATTATCCCCCTTTTGATTAGAAATAAGAATTTTTTTCATTGACGTCAATTAGTTTACTCTAGTCCAATTATTAACAGATTATTAGGGCGTATGTAAACATAGCTATTCATCTGTGGTTTGAAATACAACTACAGTTTCTGGTCATTCAGTTTAAACTGGTTAAACATTGAAACACATCCTGAAGTTGACCTCATTATACAACCTCACATCACATTCCTAGCACTCATTAGTCTTATCCCTGTAACATCAAATGTTATGCTGATACATTGTTGCTATAACAGTATGAATATACATACAATACTGAGTGTACTCACATTATGTAACTGCAATATTCAACGCAAACACTGAGTATAAATATCAGATCTAAGAAATGATATTTTCCCTAGTGTGTGGAGTCTGAGTGACCCTCCACCACATAGCAGTAACATTCTGATTTGCATTTTTAATGCAATGCAATGCAATTTAAATTGAATTGTGGGAAATTTATCAAGAAAAGGATTGTGGAAGAATTCCTAACTATAAGACATACTCCTGCTTGCAGATCCTGATTAGGGTTTAATTTGGGAAACTTTCTGGAATGTTCCTTTTGTCTCTAGTTGTTCCTGAGGTTACATCATATTGAAACAGTACAAGCTGATAACATCATCCACCTTGAAATATTTCCTCCTGAAAAGTGGAGTGATAAGGGGCTTTGTAGGGGGAAAAAAAGCAAACATGATATAAAGTGCAGAGAAATGACCCTTCTAGACTTCCTACATAACTAATTATGAAACTATCCTGCACATCTTTAAACAAGTTGACCAGATGCTCCACATAATGTCTGCTCTGTTTACTGTCACTGTGACTGGATCACTTTCTGCCTTCTTACAGTTCAGGCAAGGGCTTTATGAGGGTTCATTTGGGCCCATTTTTGTATTTGGGAGGCCATCATACTTATTATTTTTTCCTCATTAATGGCATGCCAGGGCTCGTCATCCTCAGTTCCTTTTAGCCTCCTACTGCTGAAGTCAAGCCTTTGCCAGAAATTCCTTTATGTGTTTTTATTGTTTTAATCTTCACATCTCATACCTTATTTCATGTTTCTACACATTATCAGATCTGTCCACTAGATCCTGATGGCCATAAGTTTATTAAAGCAGTGACAGAATGTAAGTTACATGTCATTATGTAACCTAACAATAGAGAACAGTACATCCAAGTCATTGAATCCTGTCGTGTTTACCTCTAACAAGGAGGTTATATTTTTGGTGTGGGTTGGTTGTCCATTTGTCTGTAAGCAGGACTGTGCAGAAACCTTTCATAAACTTGGTGGCATGCTGTAGCCTGGGCCAAGGAATAACTTTTTTCATTTTTGCTGGTCATGGGGCAGAGCCATGAATTTATTTTTGTTTTTGCTTGCACTCTGTGTTCAATAGTGCAATACATCTTAAAATTCAGGTTCAGCAGTGCCAAAACATGGCAAATGTAGAAATATGATGACACCATTGGAAATATATCCAGACATATAAAGTGGTTGAGGTTGCAGATTTGCGTAAAATAGAAGAGCTGACTATTGTCCTTGGCAGAGGGCTGTGCTCTCCGACTGCCCTATACATGTAGTCATGATTTGCACTTTGGCACTGTGAATTTTGAGCGTTTTTAATCGACAAATGTGGTCTGTGTGCTGCCATAGATGGGATGTAAGAACAATTAAATTGTGGTAGGTTTCTATAGAGCTGAAAATACTTAATATGAAAATGATTGTGCTCTTTTTCAGTTACTGATTTGTCTATTGGACATTAGACAAGACAAGAGCTTTGCCATTCCTTCATAAGTGTATAGGCATATTAAGACATTTGATGTTTCTTACTAAGTACTCTGTGTAGCATCTTTTTCCTGGAATATATTGTTCATTTTGCATAAATTTGTTAAAGATAAGCACCCATTTTTAAATGTAAATAGGCTATAATATAAAACATAACGAACTTAGTTCTATCAATTACATTACCAAGATATAAGATGTATTCATTAGTAAGATCTTTAATTTATTTTTCTTAGGAATGGAATAGGAATTCAGTTCACTGTGACAATTTTAAGAAATGTGCAAAGAAAATATTAATTAAAAAAAAGCACTGTTTCACCACTTAGACAAAACTCTTCCAAAGGACATCTTGTGTTGTATCAGAAGTGCAAGTTTAGGAAGATATCAAGGGGTAAGCAGTATACAGAAGATTTAAAGCGTAATATAATAGAGATTAAAATTGCAGTGGTATTAACACTTCTACATCTCTGCAGTGTGGACCTCACAAAGATTTTCATCCTGATTAAACTCTTGCATTGTTTTAGGTTTTGTTCTGCCGTACAAAGCTCGCAGAGTTTCAGTCTTGTGATCTCAGCAGGAGGTAATATTCAACTCAAGCTTTCATTGTCATTTTCAACCTCTTGAGACATGATTGGTCAAAAACAGGGGTGTGAGCTACCACAAATGGTGACGTGTTAAGAAAGGTATGCGGCTTGACCCACCGTCCCTGCCTCCCCCTTTCCCAAATCTCAAAGAAACAAGGAATGACCACATTCCTCACAACGGACTAATCTCCATAGTGAAAAACTCACATGGACAGGTTTATGCACAAAACATGTAGTAAACGTTTTTACATCAAGTGTCATGACTTTTTCCAGACTGGTTCAGCAATCATGTGATCCACTCATCCACATAACAGAATTATTGTGTTTTGTGTTTCGGATGAATAAACTGGACCAGTCTGGGGTTGGCACCAGAATGTAAACCTAGAGCCCTCCCATGAACAGTGCGTTTACCACAACAAAGGCTCCTCATGACTTCGGTATGAGCAGTGGGAGTTATTCATCCTTTGCCATGCTATGCCAGATAACATGATGGGGGGGTTATGGGTAATGCTTAACACCCATAGACCAACAACTGGTTTATAATCACACTTGGAAAAACAGGATGTGTTTGTGATAGCCAGATGTTTTTGTTAATTATACATGATTAACTTGATCTTGAACTGATGCTCATTCTGAGCACTGAGAATGTACCTTTCAAATAAACATAGACACATGAGCACACTTAAGACACGTACAACAAAATAATTCTCTGAAAATCACCTCGCAACATTACCTAGATACCACACAGGTCATTAAGATAGAAATCTGAATCTCAGAGTGGAAATACGTTGTTTATCCACCAATCAGCTGCTCTTCGACATGCATCATTGAGTCATATAAATGGAATGATCCATCTTGTGGATTTTTCTCTATCCTAGCATGGCCTTAGAAGAAAATGTTGGAAAGTTGCACAACTTGTGTTTTCTTCCCTCCTGCTGTAGCAATGCCCTTGGAAAGTCACTGAATCCCACAATTCTTGGAGGATAGCTTAGCTTGTTTCACCCCATTCCTCTCACAACGCATGGTGGAGAAGCATTGTTAACTTTAAAAATAGCTCAGATACATTATATCAGTGCTTCATTGGAGACCAGTTAAGTTGATTCAATATTAAATTTGTTTAAATTTATGATTTGGTTATACTGGTTTTCAGTACAACCAAGCAACTGCAACAGCAACTGTAACAGATCCAGTAAAACACTGGAGCATATTTAGGTCATCAAACATCACGAAACTTGTCCTAGTGTGGCCCTTTATAGCTAACAGAGAATGTCATTGCAAAATTCTATAACTATTCAAATGGTTCTCTGAAGGTTAGACTGTAAGATTTGTCCTATAATGTCCTAAAAGCATCAGCAATGATTATGGTTTTTATACCACAGCACTGTTCAATTTTAAAACTCTTTGGTCATAAGGTGTTCATTTCAGCATTTTCGACAGTAGGGCAGCTACAAATTACAGGTTTGTATTGCACTTGTTCTAATACATTATTGTTTCTGCAGTAAAAGCTTACGCTGAGACTTGTATGACAAATGCTCCACATCAACAGATTTTAAATGAGTGTGTAATCCTTGGTAAAGTTGCCTGTCAGGAGACATTTATTTGACATTTATGTTAGAAGTCTCCAGTGTAACAGTCTGAGGTAAAGCTGTAACTTGAAAAGTTTTCAAGACAAAGGAGTTTTCACTTTGGGGTGTCCTGACAAGCTGCATTTTTGTCCTATAAACTTCAGGGGAGAGACAAGCTAACTATTATATTAACTGCAGTAATTGTTTATACATTTTAAGGCACTTTGAGACACTTTTTCAAACACTGGTGGGTCACATCCCCAGCATCCCCAGCATAAGTTACACCAATGCTGTTAGCCAAAGACTGTAAGCTGGGAAGTCTAGCTTGTTATTGAACTATATACGATGGGATAATGAGTGTCAGGTCTAGACGTCCCTCACTAGGGTCAGCTTGGTTTGTGCCAAACGCGTCTCTGTGTAAGCCAGTAGAAACAGGCTGCCAGGCCTCACACTGTCCTCCTGTCACCTCATGTTAAATTTACTTCAGTAATGAGTTGAAGTGTCATTTATAATGGAGGAATAGGGCTGGAATACAGAATAGCTGTCCCCCTTTGTACCCCTTCCGATGCTTGTCAGCCTGCCATTTTTTTTTAATGAACACACTTTCCTGTGAATTTGTAGAAATTTTATGTGAAAGTGAAGAAATCTTCCATCTTGTTTGTGACATCTTGGCTTGGTAATGCAGATGAGAGCATGTAGCTGCTTTCACGGGTCTCAGATGAACTGAATCTGTTACTTTCCAGGAAAAGTGCTGGTACAGAGGAACATTCACAAGCTGCCTAGCTGTCCTCTTTGGCAACTGGGGTACAATCACATGAATGCTTTCAAAGAAGTGGCCAAGGGGGTAGAGAAAGGGGGTAAACCAAGCCATGGGAAAGATGCATTTAGCCTTCAATACCTCATATGAACTTTTCTGTAGTCACAGTACTAATTATTTTGTAGTTATATATACCTTATTTGAATTTTGATGTATATCCCAGTCTTTATGGGTGCAAAACAGTCAGCAAGGTCTTCTGAGATATGTAGCTTAATTTCAAATACCGTACACAATGAGCAAGATGACTATTTCATGAGAGTGGTTGGAGATATTACATAATAAATCAAAATTTTATTCAGTTAAATGTGGAAATATCCAATCAAAGATTTTTACTGAAGTGAAAATAAAAAATTTGCTACTTTAAAATAGACTCAATTTTTAAATAGCGAATAGTAAACCTTTTACTATTTACTGTTTTACTAATGAAGTCAATGTCATTTTTTCATGCAAAAAGTAATTTTTAATATGTATCTAAAGTTGGCAGAAATCTTTTTAAAGCCACTATGACATTTTGTCTGAAAGAATGATTCAGTCTCTGATAGTTTGCTGCTCATAGGCCTGACTAACACTACATACTATAGTTTGTTAATGAAATAATCAGAATCAAATAGCCTGTAACTCATCAATATTTACGATTAGCTAGAATTTAAATGGATGTCTAGCTGATTATGTTGGCTACTGGAATTGATACTAATATAGCCTGGCACTAGCAAAGAAATCAAGCAAATGAGTAAATTTTACATAAACATTTTTTATTAGACAAATTAGTCATCAAGAGAGCTCATTCTGAGCTCACTGAATTGATAAATCAGTCAGTGAATGACATGATGAGACAAGAAGAGACCTTCGAGATTTATAATTAATACGAAGAAAGGCTAAATAAAAAAAGTAATGAGCAAAAGGGAATTACTTTTTTAATTGGAAATGTAATGAATCAAGAGAACAAGCATTTATTTTCAGTAATTCTCAGGTAACCACTAAAAAAACATGAAAATAAACCTTCACTATATTTAACCAAAATTTTGGATAATATACACCTGTTTACTCATGATAGATCTACATTGTGAAAACAAATACCCCTAATGAAGTCTAATGAAAGGTCCATAAACTAACATTTAGTCCAGATTTTAAAATGGTACCTGAGAATCTTTTGGTTCTGTGCATAAGCATAAGTAAAACATATTTCGTCCATCAGTGCATGAAGCCCAACTACATTCCAGGAGACATTCTCTCCAGTTTAGGTCCAACACAACTGACTTATTATTATTATATTTAAGATCTAACAGTGAAAGGGTTGCCAGACCGACATTTTCCCAGGTGGATATACATCCCTATTGTTTTTCTGGTTGCTGATGACGGGTTGATGTTCAGTAGTGGATGTTCCGCATACATCAGTGATTTGCAAGCCAAATTTTTAAGTGTAAATGCTTGGCCTGTTATTTATGTATCATTAAAGTATAGTGAACATGTGAAATGGTATATCAATAGAAGTAAGATTCTGGTTACTATGGTTACTGCATTTGAAATATTTAAGGAATAAAACATGACAGCATGGGGTTGATTATATGGAGTTGATGAGTTGTATTCCTCTTATAACAAGCTATTTTCCAACAATTATAATATTTATTTATTAAATTATAATCTCTTATAATTACATGTAATGTTGTGGAATGTCTGTGAAACAAGATAGCTCCTGTTACCACTTACAGTATGGTCAAAAATTAAAAGTTGTTTTATTTGATATCCTAAATCTACAGTTAATTATGTTTCTTCAATTTGACGCAGCTAGTTCAGACAAATTAGCAAAAATGTTGAAGGTATCATCATTATAAAAGAAAATGGATAAGATTACCGGTAGCTCGGATAAGATCAGCTATAAACTTTGATGTGTAAATTGAAATTAATGATTAGCAACCAGACAGTTGTTATATTAAGTCATTATTTATAGGGTGTTTTACAGTATAATATTTTGGTGAAAGATACATTACTGGTTAGAAAATGCATTTACAGTGACATTAGAAAAACAATATGTAGGTCATATTTTGACGTACTCTCATTTCACATCGCTATTTCTCAGAGTGAACTTTTGCTACACTGGACTCATTTTGTGGTGAACAAAAGCCCATCTGCTAGTGATCTGTGGTGAATTTCTGGATGGCTATATATATATATATATATATATATATATATAATGTATTATTTAAAATACATAGGAAATGCTTGTGACAGAAGAATTACTTCTCAGTTCTTCTTGGACCTGTCTACTGATCTGTTTCTTAGCAAACATGAAAAGATAATTTTGTAGTTGAAACTCCCTCCTGAGTTCTGCACACACAGCTGTTGCTTTTGCACAATACAGTAGGCTGTATTAGCCAATGCAACCTCAGCGTTTAACTGTTACTGTTGCGTTCCTGCATGAAAGAATTAAGCAGCTTCAAACCTCCTTTCTTCCTCTCTGTCCTCTGTAGATGACTGGGGTGGGATCTGTTCCAAACCCATACACAAACAGGATGGTCAGGCATCCAGCCTGAACACTGGCCTTATCACCCTGAAGAACTTCGGACGTTACCTTCTGCCCAAGTTTGTCCAGTTAACCTTTGCTCATGAGCTCGGCCACAGCTTAGGAGCTCCTGTAAGTCCAGAACCTTCTTACCATTGAACAGTGAGATGACCAGAACTTTGTGCTTCCTTGGGATAGAGTTTCCCATATTATTTGCAGCCAAGCTGTTAAAGCTTAATACAAGCTCATTATTGAAATGTGTGCAACACTATTCTAGCTATTTATTGAAGACACAGAAGCGATCACTACCAGAACACACTTTTTAAATTCAATTTAATTATTATTCAACTAGATATTATTTATAAACTGAGTTGTCTTTTGATTTATTAAGGTTTGGAGTAAACCTATTTAAGTGACCTATTAGAAGACAATAATGAATCTAATTCTAAATATAATAACAAAATAACATTTTTAAAATTATAAATAAACTTTAGACAATTTTAAAAATTGCAGTACCTTATGGACCCCACTCTGAGAACCATGAGTTTCAGGAGGACTTTTTCTTTCTTTCTTTGTCTATGCCATGTTTAAAAACAGGAATAGAGCAGGAGCCAACAGATCAGCTCAAAATGTAGAAAGTTGGTTTAACAAGAAGGGTTCCTTATGCAGGGACAATTTAAAAACCCTACAATGTGATGGTTGGTTATCTACATCTGTTTCCCCACCTCTTTGTGGGGTAGATGTACATAGGATTGAGCAGGTAGGGTTAAGGGCCTTGCCCAAAGGCCCAACAATAACAGCCCTGACAGCACCATGGCTCAAACCCCCAGTGTTTGATCAGCGGACTGGGGCGTTAACCATTGAGCCACCACCGATCCTAAAAAATATTATTTTAATTGTGGTTGATTTCATGAAAACAAGATTGTTATTGCTTATTCATTTGGGGTATTAATAGGTCCAAGTACTTGGAGCCAATTTTGAGCAGGTACCAAACAACATACAAGTGGAATCTTTGGTATTGGACTAGAACAGAGGATTCATTTCATCTATGGTTTTTAAGAGGAGCTGGTGTGCCTCAGCTCTTCTATTTCTCTCTGTGGTGTCTTGTCTATGTTTTTCAGCAAACTAAATATATTTACCTAAAAATTCTGACCTGTGAACCTAAAAATTCTGAACTCAAACGTTGTTTAATGGTTAGTTCTTTTTGGATACTCTTGATGATTGGAATGAAAGTGCCTTGCAGAAACATTCACCATCTTGATTTTTACCCCTAGCCAAACCTTGACTGATACTTTTCTAGTTTTCTTGCAGATTTGACATCATTTTGCTCATCATAGTGCTGTTTTTTTTTCTCTTTTTCTTTTTAGGTTTGTTCTGTAATGGGTTCAGAAACAGGTGTATTTATATTGAGATCATTTTAACAGCATACAGACAGACACCATTCAACAATTATTTGCTTTCTGATGGTAATGGGTTTATTGGTGGTCACCGTTAAAAGTGGTCTATATTTCCATAGCTCTAGATGTACAAATGTGTATTTTGTTATTTAAAAGAAAGACCTGTATAAAGCTTGTTTAGTGATCTCAGAAAATAGGCTCCACAGTATGAACCTCTTATGGTCCAAAATTGACCTGAGCAGAATTTCATTTTATTTTAAGATAACAACAGGTCCACAAGTGTTTTTATTCCTCTTACCCCACAGCCATTTACCATTGATAACAGATTTAATTCTTTAAAAATATGTCTTTATTTTTGACAGTTTAAAGTTTCACTTCATGTTGTGCAATGTTTGTGAAAAAAGTTAGTTAAACATAGTTGTCATCTCTTTAATAAGACAATACAATGTAGCTTGTCATGTTACTGAGAAACTGAGAAAGTACAAATTGCGCTGCCTGACAACTTCTCTAAAGCAAAAACGTGAACAAAATAACTGACAGCTTTGCATCTCCTTTCAAGTATGTTAAATAAGTGCCGGCTTACAGTAAACATAACGCTATTATTTTTTATTGATGACAAATATATTTATTAAAAGTTTGTTTGAAAGAACGTCCATCCTGTGAAAGTTACTATAGAACATATTAAACCATATAATGTATGGAACAAGTACATAGCGTCTTGTACTATAAACCTTTGATTTGCAGCTGCAATATATTCAGAGCTAGTGTTATATAAAATTAATGTCCTGACAGCATCAGAAATGTAGGTGTGTAGATACAGCCAACCCACACTCGGTCCAGCTCACTGTATCTGTGTGTGTATGTTAGCATGATGAAGGTTCAGATTGTGGTGGTCTGGGAGTCACTGAAGGAAAAGGATACTTCCTGATGTTTCCACATGCTGCAAACGAGATGAAGGAGAACAGTGACCGTTTCTCGCCGTGCAGCCTCCGGCACATAAGCCGTTTGCTGAAGCTCAAGAAGGACAAATGTTTTGTGGGTGAGACATCAAACTCAACAAGAAGTGGCTCGATCGGGGATGGGCTTTTTTTACACCTGGAGGGCCACATCCCTGCATATTTCTGTGTATCAGTAATCTACCACACTTGATTCAACTCGTTATGGATCTGTCAAATTAAACAATGAGTCAAACCTGTGTAGGGCCCATTCCTGATCATGATGATTTGTCTGAACATGTCTTAGTTTACAATGTGGAAGATGAAAATATTATGTGGGCAAACAAAAAAACCCAGAACAAATAAGAAAAATACAAAACACAACAAAACCAAAAACACCATGGCATCATTGGAAACATGACAGCAAATTTGGACACATAACAGAAAAAATCAAAAGTCACAAAAACAAATTTGGAAACATGAAAACCAATCCAGAAACACAGTAGCGACGTCTGAAACAAGAGCAAATTCTGCAACACAGACTAAAATCTGGAAACACAACGGCAAATTTGGAAATGTGACAGCAAATTCAAGTTCAAATTTTTAATCATGATGGCAAATTATACAACATGGCAGCAGATCCAGAAATTCTACAACAAATTTGGGAACAGGTCAGCAAGTCAGAAAATTCAACAACAGAACCTAAAAAAGGAAGCAAATTAGTTTGAACAAAGAATTACTCCTCCCTATAATAACAAAACATATCATTAAATGGTGTTTCTAGACTAACTAGATAACCAACTGAAAAGGTTTTCCATTGTAATACTCATATACCAATACTCACATACCCTTTGTGTTTGAGTTTACTCTGATGGCTTCCTGAATTTGCTGTTGGGTTTTCATTGTTGTTTTCTGATTTGCTGTTGCTTTTTTGTTTGTCTGTTGTGTTTTGCTCTCACGTGTCACAGAAATTTACTTTAAATGAATTACGTCTCTACAAATGATTAGCTTGGAAAGAAGTCACAAGAAGTGTGTGTGTGTGTGTGTGTGTGTGTGTGTGTGTGTGTGTGTGTGTGTGTGTGTGTGTGTGTGTGTGTGTGTT
>JAQLOM010000007.1:11451958-11464755 GCA_030068315.1 Chrysichthys thysi | reverse complement strand
TTATTTCAGTGACCATTGTGGGTTTTTCTTTCTTTAACAGAAGGGTACCAACAATTTTGTCCACGTCTGTATATACAAAGTTTGTTTAGTTTGTGTGTTTTCCAGGGAATCTCATTCATGTGACTGGAGTCTCTTTCCATAAATGTGAAATAAGCATGTCCTCAGAGAAAACTTAAGTAATTCAATAATTGCACAAAGCTTTTACCCCAGTAAAGTCGCTGTGTAATTTTTTCACTTTCGAACAATAACATATTAAAATAAGTACATTAATATAAACCGCTGATTTGCCTTTTAGCCAGAAATACTATCAGAGCTGCGGTTAAAATTAGATCAAGAGCTTCCAACCAGTTAACAATGTTGTGCTGCAAAAGAAAAATAATAAAAATAATAATAAAAAGTCAATGACAAGTTGAAATTAAAGGACCAAACTTCTTACCTTTCCACCACGTCCTCCCCGTTCCAGCAGGTGTATTCATCCAGCGCCATCTCACTGTCACACAGGACCTCAGGCAAGATGGAGAAGAAGGACTCGTATCTCTGTATGTAGCTCATAAACTCCCTGAGAAAGTGAATTGCTCCATTACAACATGGACATGAAGAGCAGAAACTCAATTACCTAAGACTACATAATATATGAAATGGGTATAATTGACTGATATTATTTACATGCACAAATTCTGGTAAATATTCCCTGCCTAATAAAAAGCTTGACACTTACTTGGAGATTTTCTTCAGACTTCTGGGCTTGTCATGCTTGGAAGGTTTTAGAGGCAAGGATCTGCATATGTCAGGGATAAGAGAGTTAGGGATAAATTTCTAATAGTATAGGGGAATCTACAGTGGTGCTTGAACGATTGTGAACCCTTCAGAATTTTCTATATTTCCACATATGTGACTTAACACATCATCAGACACACACTTTCACAGACTTTGGACCAGCCAATGGTTAAAATAATAGTTACATTAAACAGACTGTACCAATACATCCGAAAACTTCTGAGTGGGAATTTTTAAAGCTTTGACTGCCCAAATGTCTGTCTGATTTTTTTTCAACCAAAGAAAGTGAGGTAGTTTCCAACATAAAAATGCAGCATAAATAAAGAAAATAAAGTCTAAACATAGGAATTTTAGTTTCTATTTCACTTTATAATGAATTACATCTGATCATTTGCAAAACCTACTTCAGCTCTGATGAGATGTGCTCAGATATTTACCACAAACACAGCTATATACTAAAGTAAGCCAACATTAGATGAAAATGATCACAATTAAATGTAATGGCTCAATATATGTTATATGCCTCAATATACGTTAATACGTTACATAAGGCATGAAAGCAAATTCAGCTTCACACCTTTTCCTCAGTGTAACATGGCTGTCATGCTGATCATCAGATTTGTCTTGTACTGCTGGGCTCAAAGACGGGACGGAGGAGACTGACTCCACACTTGAATTCTGGTCTAAGGCTGCAGGAGTCTGTGGGGTTGGACTCTGTTGTGTTGGACCATCCTGAGTGGACGAGGCAGACTCAGTGAGCGGACCACACACCTTTTCCACCTGAGAGTCAGAGACGTGGACAGTTCACTAGGTATCAGTTGATGTCCAATAATATAAATATCACTTCCTCAGATAGTTCCTTTTCTGCTTTTCAGTGTTCAGCATCAAAAAAGGAGGTTCCCCAGGCCTTCTTTGGATGGTTCAATATTTCTTGAAGGACCCTTTGAAAAAAAGGTAGAGTTCTACAAAATCTTACAGGGTTCGTGTTGATTAGCCACAATTTATAGAGCCCTTGACGCCAAAGCGTATAAAGTAAAGAAAAAACCTTACTTTCACTTGAATACATACTTCCACTTTTACTGAAGTAATATTTTGAAATATTATCTGTATTCTCACATATTTACCATTTCTCTGTACATTAATATACAATATTAAGTAATATTAAGAAATATTATCTGTATTTTCACATATTTATCATTATCTTCACCCCCCTGATCTACACCCATGAAAGTAGCGTGCGTATGTGCGTGTGTGTGTGCACATTGCTTATACTCAGGAGCCCCGTATTCCTCCTGAGTTCTTTATTTATTCTAGGATTACCTAAACTCCCTCACACCCCTTAATGCGGCCCCTCATTTGACTCACTTCATTTTGGGAAGGGGATTGTCCTGCCAGCCGGAGTTGCCTTTGTCCACAGGTGGATTTGCATGCAGGACGGAGGAGCAAGGAGGAAAAGCAGACAACACCCAAACAACTCACACTGCACCAGGACACAGGCTCCAGAACTGGCCCGGTATATTCCACACTTACTGCCACATTTACTTTATACCACCATACATCTTTTAGTTACCATCACTTATGCAGTTCTTATCAATTTTGCCATATTCATTCCTGATTTGATGGCAGACTTTGTTATATTTCATATAGGATGCCCATGATGTAGATTGAGCCAAGGAGGTAAATATAAGAAAAATATTTCAAGCCTCTGTGTTTTAGCAGCTAATAGGCACCAGTGGTTTAAATCACTGACAAGCTGATAATGCAAAACAGATAGGGCAGCACAGTGGCGTGGTGGTTAGCACTGTCGCCTCATAGGGTCGACCTGTGCCCTTTCTGTGTGGAGTTTGCATGTTCTCCCCGTGTCCGCGTGGGTTTCCTCCAGGTACTCCGGCTTCCTCCGACAGTCCAAAGACATGCACAGAGGGGATCAGGCTAAGTGGCTGCTCTAAATTGCCCGTGAGTGTGAATGGTTGTCTGTCTCTGTGTGCTGGCCCTGCAGTGGATTGACGACCTGCCCAGGGTGTACCCCGCCTTTCGCCCGAAGTCAGCTGGGATTGGCTCCAGCTTCCCCCCGCGACCCTTAACAGGGATTAAGCGGCAGAAGATGAGTGAGTAAAAGTTAGTAAAAAGCTCCACTATTTCATCCCTCTGTAGTGCAGCCATTTTTTGGCCTAAGACTACAGTGACCTCATTCTTCCTCCTGTCCCTTTCCACAATGCAATCCAAACGTTGAGTAACATGAACTCAAAGTTATCCCAGCTATGTAGCATCAGTGATCAGGCAAAACCCAATCCAGGAAGCCTGGAGAGAAGCATGAATGCCCAGCGCACAGGGACTTTCAGTTAGAGGGAGCCGAGAGGGCCAAAGGGTCTGAGGGGGGATCGGTAATAATATCTTTCATTCTGATAGGCAAGTCTGCATTCCATTTATGCAGGCTTATGAGCATGAGTCTCAAACCTAATCCACCCCCACACACACATACATGCATGCATGCAGCTGTCAGCACCGACGTAGCTGCTCGGAGGCCAGGTTTTTACACACAGCCAAATTCTGCTATTGGTCCATACCTGTATTAACAGTAAGTATACATTAAATTCTAAATGGAATCTTAATTATACTCAAACTAAGTACCAGTAGTAGTAGTAGCCAACTATATGCATTGTTAAACAAATGAATGTGAGATTGTTTATTAAGGTATCAGGGTTGATAGAAAATAACATCTAATAATACCTGAATGTACTAATTTTTTCAACACCAAAAATGATGATCATGATTGAAATATTATTAATTGTTCAGCCTTACTGTGAAGCATGTGTACAATCTTTTTATGTCTTTTTTCATTTCCTGAAGAAAATTTTAAAACATGCTTGTAGAGCATGCATCATTCTGTCTGTACCCCAGCTATTCATACATTGTTCTTTCTATCCATCTCTCAGTCCTTTTATCAACTTGTCTGTATAACCAGCTGTCTGTCTAAACATCTGATTAGCCATCTAGACATCCAACTAGTCCTCCAACCATGCAACTAGCTATCTGTCCATCTGTCTAGCTGTCTATTCATCTGTCAATCATCTATATATTGCTGTTTCTATTCAGCCATTTGCCTGTCTATCCATCTACACAATCACCTATCCATCCACCTACATAGTGTCTGTCCATCTCTCTTCCGATCTGTCCTTATGCCCATCATTTGTTCATCCATTTAGCCATCTGTTCATCTGGTTATCTGTTTAAACATACACATATTTGTCTGTCTATCCATCTGCCTATCCATCTATCCATTCATCCATCTATCTGTCAATCCATCCTCTTTTCTTTTACCCCATCTATGTAACTGATTATTAACAACAGAGACTGTCCAGAAAGTAGACTCAGTGTGACTCACAATGGCGCTGAGATGTGGTCCATTCAGCTGGGCACTCAGGATGGCATCGTTGATCCTCTCACGAATGCCCAGAAGAGTTAACTCCAACTCATGCCTTCCAGCCAGTGCTGCACTTGTGCCTTCCAACAGAGCTATGTAGCGGCTCCATGGTTCTTGCAGCTCCGCCAGTCCTGCTAGGCAACCCCTCATCACATTCAGGCAGAGCCCTTGGCATGGCCGGATCAGTGTGAGCCCCTTGCAATGTGAGCAGAACTGCATCCTCACTATTGCCCTTCCACATTCTTTTGCAATGCCTGCTGATTCTGAGGCATTCAGGACCTCGACACCCACCGTTAGTGCCTGCATGAGTGATCGGCCGACCCTTAATACCTGTACCAGCCCATGTGCCAGCGCCTTTGGGTGAGGGCCGAATGGGTTGAGGTCTTGCCGTGTGGCACGGAGGCATTCGGCACCCTCTGCTGACCAGGTGGAGGATGCCAGCCCTGGGTTCACCAGGTGCCGATAGACCAGTGGGAAAAGCTCGTCGTAAAAATGCCGTACAGAGCGGACGACAGAGACGTCATCGTTGCCATGTAGGTAGAGGGCGAGGTCAGAGAAGAGGGTGGAGACTAAGGGACGGGACTCAGCTGCAATGGGTTTGTAGGCAAGGTCGAAGAGTGTGAGAGTGTGGTTGAGCGTGAAAGACAGCAGGGAATGGAAGGTGTCTAAGGGAGAGGTGGAGAGAATACTGTCAGCACTGAAAATATGATGCACAATAAAATAATAAGATAATACAGTGTTTTTTTTCCTTCTGTAACAAACCGAGTTCAGAACAAACTTTTACAACTGAGGGGGTATTGGTAATCTGTCTATCTACACTGTATTGCCAAAAGTATGTGAGTATCTGACCATCACACCCATATGTGGATCTTCCCCAAACTGTTGTCATAAAGTTGGAAGCACACGATCGTCTAGGATGTCTTTGTATACTGTAGTTTTAACATTTTCACTGGAATTAAAGGGTCTAGACCAAACCTGTTATAGCATGATCAATATGTGTTTTTGCCAAGGTTGGTGTGGAAGAAAAGTGGCCAGCACAGAGCCCTCACCTCAACCCCACTGAACACCTTCAGAATGAACTGGAATGCCAACTGTGCACCAAGCATTATCATTTGACATCAGTGCCCATCCTCAATAATGCTATTGTGGCTAAATGGGTAAAAATTCCCACAGCCACAGATCTAGTTAAAAGCCCAAAAGAGTGGATGTAGTTATAACAGCGAATCTCTATATCACTGTGAATTTTATCTATCCATCGATCCAACTTTCAGCTATTTATCTGTCTATGTATATCCATGTGTCTGTGTATGTATCCTGCCTGTCCACCCATTCACCCATCCATCTGAATCTATATACTATCTAACCGTTCATCTATGCATCTGTCTATCCACCTATGTATAATTTTGTCTGTACATGTGTTTACCCATCTTTGAATCCATCTTGTCAATCAATCCATTTTGTTTTCTATCCATTTGTCTATCCCATGCCAATTCATACATTCATCCTTATATATTCATCCATTTAGCCATTCTTCCATCTATCTAATCCAGCTGACCTGTCTGTCTGTCTTTTCATATGTGTCCATCTGTTTATCCTATCTACATGTACCATCCATTTATCCTTGCATTATTCTATCCATCTGATCATTTCTGAATATACCTGCCTCTCTTTCCATTTGTTTATACTGTACATCTGTCTTCCATCCATCTGTCTGTTCTGACTTTGTCCATCCATCCATCCCTCAATCCATCTATCTACCCTTAATCCCATCCATCTGTCCATCCAATCTACAATCTATGCATTTTCTGTTTGTATTTGTATTAATCTTTTCAACACACATCCATACAACCATATTCATACATGCATCTGTCTGTACTGCCTGCATTTCTGACCATCAACCTTCCATCTGTCCCGTCATTCATCTGTCCATCTATCCGTCAAGCTAGTTGGAAAAATAATTGGATAGACAAATGGACAGCTAGACAGTAGATCCCTCTATCCATCCATCTATCCTGTATGTATATGTATCTACCCATTGGTCTATCCATCTATTCATGCATCCATCTATCCATCCATCCATTCATGAAAGGTCATTTGAGGCCAAAGAGTTCCAAATATTCTGTGCTGCAGTGGATCTCCATCTCTTGTGTTATTATACATCTCTTTCCTTTCTGTCTAATCCTATTTTCCACTTGTGTAATTAGACCTGACAGCCGTTAATCCATGCACCATTTTAGGGTGGCTGTTTCTGGACAAAAGTTCTGACAGGAGGAATCTGATTAAATTTTACACGACCAATTTAAATTGTCAGCAGACATTGTCTGAGTTGACTCTGGAGGCTCTTGAAAGCTAAGGCTAAATCCACATGTTTTGCATTTCTCTTTTATCGCTGACTCCACGTGACAGAAATATAAACTGATTTCATCACCAGATGTAGGAGCTCTTCAAAGCTCATTTCCATTAAATCATTCTGGCTTGTTTCTATGTGAGCGATGTGCACTGTTGGCACACAAGAATATTCTAATCAATAAAATTAATGTTCTCTTCTATAAAGGGCATAAACAGAGGGTGCAGATTTGAAAGATATAATAGGGTGAATAAGTTGAAATCTCATCTGCTATTCCCGTTATTCCTAAGAGTGCCCACTGTAAGACTGTAAACTGTTAACCCTTAACCTCTCCTTGGATATAATATATATTTAGTGGGTCTTTTGCAGGTGAAAAACTGTGCGAATGTCGTCAAGTCATTAAAGACTTGAAATGATATAACTAATACGTGCAAGGAAACTGAAAACTTTAGCATTGCTTCTTAAATCGTGCAAGACAAACAATGCTACAAACTCTAAATACCATAAATATTGACTTGGGAAACACTGATTTCATTATTTATTTATATTTTTGCTAAACCTTTCCATTCCTTAAAGGCAAGAAGTTTCATGTGAAAACAACATTTTAAAAAAACAGTCTATATGCTAATTAGTCCTTGGATTAGATTCTAAAAACTAACACAAATCCAACAGTATTCAACCTTTTGGGAATTGATAACTTAATACACAGTTGAGGTGAGAAGTTTCCAAAGCATCATCATGGACATGAATGGAATGCTTCCACTTTATTTGATATGTAAGGAGACTGAGGACAGGATTACTGTGTGCATTTTTCTCTAAAATATAATCTCATAATTTAAAGGTTTATGAATGTCTGAAAAATGCTGACTGAACTGAACCGTTTGTCTGATACAGTATCACGATAATATTGTGAACCATGACTAAAATATATAGAAAGAAGATTAGCAATAAGAATGATAAGATTATTGTGATGTGAAAATTGACATCTAATTTAAAAAAAGGAAATATTTGAGATGAATATAGTGTGACATGAAGGGACTTGGCCATACTGACATGCATGATAAGGTCAAAATTTCACACGGGTCGCAGAGGCCAAAGCAGAGGCCATGTGACAGGCCACTAGGAAATAAAATGAGCGTTAAAATTCATTGAATGTGATCAGGTCATGTCCACTCAGTGAGTTTTATGTGCAAAATTCTAGGGTGGAATATATTTAAGATGTACTCAGTCCAGCATTTAATTTAGACCAGTGAGTAGGTAGTGTACAGTAATTTTTATTTTTAGTGCCTATTGGGTTGCTGAGGATAGATGTGGCTTGCTAAATAGGGGAGAATAAAATGGCATGTGGCAGAAGGGATATTGCATTTTGAAGTAGTTTGGAGATCAAGACTTTGGACACAGCTCAAACTTCTACATATACATATGGGGTTTATTTCAGTTTGTGGGAATCACAGACACAAATTACAAACAAAATGTTTAGAGGGATATTTTGGTTTTGAAAGTGACCAGTGGGGATTTTACTGTAGTGACTCAATATCATTAGGTAACTGGTTATTTCTGTTTAGATCTACACTTTATTGTTCAATTGCAGATATCAGTACTCTGCAAACATTTACCAAATTAGCAATTCCCTGTGTAAAGTCTATGAATAGAGTCAAGAATCTTGCCGCAAAAATCTTTTTATTCCAACTATGGATGGAAACATTTGGTGTGATTTTGCATTTTCACAGGATTTTTCCTAAAATATTTTATCTTGGTACAACACAGCTTGTCCTTCTCTTTCTTATCTCCAATTCCAAAATATAATCACAAACTTGCTTGCAAAGTTAATTGCCTACACAGTTCCATTTCACCATGCAATTTGTTTAGAATTGTGGTCACAAATATACACTATCTATAACTTGCTACACATTGTATTTGAATGTACACTGAAAATAATTCCTTGTCATTTCAGATCACAGAGAGCTGTGCACTCTTACGACCCAGTCTAGGGATGGGTCGCACAGCGTAATTAAAAAGGGGAAAGGGGGTGATGAGTGCAGTAAAGAAATATAGTTATTAAGATTAACCAGTGGAGAAGCACACTGGAATTACTAAAAAGGTGACTATCATTTACATCCATCATTGTTTAGAGAAAATAAAAATGCAACTTAGAATGTTTTTTCTCCACTAGTCCAACAGCACAAGAAATCATGCACCCCAATTTCACAGGCACTAAATCCCCCTTCAGTCAGTAATCCCCTTTGATTGGTGATTACAGAACACCTTTACACACAGGGACAAAGTAAATGTTACGGAGTGAAAGAGTGAAACCACAACTGTATAAATCTACAATTCTCTCCCACAGGGGAATAAAAGTGCTTTAAGAACTGGCTCCATGTTCACCAGGGCACCAGATACAATCCTCTGAAAAGCACAAAAGGACACAAATGATCTTTTCTAGCCCATTCATCTGTCCTAATTATAGCACAATATGTTGTGTTCAAGGCAGACGTGTCTCCAAGGGAAACTCTAGGAATGTTAACATTTCGCTTGTTTAATATTCTCTCTGTTGGGTGAGAGATGGAGGACATCTCTCGGTTGGTGTGAAACTGCAGACTCCTACTGAAAAGATCCCGACAAGCTGGGAGACAAATGAAATACTCGTAAGCATACTGTTTAAACGGATTACAATGAATCTGTTTATCTATTTAAAAATGCATCCTTTGAGTGGATCTGAACTCAACTGTGAACATCATAGAAGAGAAAGAGAAATAAATTGTCCCTTCACCTCGGTAGATTTCAGCAAATGTTCTTGGGTCCCAAGAAAAGAGCATGAGACCTTCAGGACTAGCACGGAATGAGAAATGAGATCAGCCTTGATCATAATTCAAAACATTTACTCCCGAGAAGGTCCTGGGTTCAAGCCCCGGGTGCCTTTCTGTGTGGAGTTTGCATGTTCTCCCCGTGTTCGCATGGGTTTCCTCCGGGTGCTCTGGTTTCCTCCCACAGTCCAAAGACATGCACAGAGGGGATTAGGCTGATTGGTGGCTCTAAATTGCCCGTAGGTGTGAATGTGAGTGTGAATGGTTGTCTGTCTCTGTGTGTCGCCCTGCGGTGGATTGGCGATACGCCCGGGGTATGTCCCGCCTCTCGCCCGATGTCAGCTGGGATAGGTGCCAGCTTCCCCCGCGACCCTGAACAGGATTAAGCGGCAGAAGACAAAGACAAATACTGCTATTCCTTGTAGTTAAAAGTTTGTTTTTAGTGAGATCTTGCAAGTACTGATGACTGCGTGTCTCAGAATCTGATATTAAAGAAAAAGAGACATAGGCAGCTATAAAATAAAGTGATGTTCTAAAGAATATGACTGACATAACATCAGCAATCATGCAGTTCAGTTCCCTATGGATTGCACAAACGTTTCTCAATTAAAAACTGTGAATGCAAACAATTACAGAAAAGAAAGAACTAGAATTTATAAGCATCAGATTTTCTTCTGATCATGTGAATTTGACTGAATTAAGTGTCCAATTATGTAGAAGGTAACCACTGAAGATAATTGCATTTGTGTGTGCAAATAAACAAATAATTTCTCTCATTAACTCACAAGTCTCATTAAGCTGTCAGCTAAAATACTGCAAACTTGTACCATACAGCTAATGTTTCCCCAAAAACTAACAAAGATTAACATTTCATTCCAGTACAAAGAGAGCACTTATTAAAGCAACAATGAAAAAATGTCAGATCAGCAAAATAGCAGGCACTATAACTCTGTTCCTGAATGCAAGAGCCAACAGTTAGTTATAGGAAGTTTCTCACTTGAATATATTTGTCTGTATGTTTTTGAGTAAATTTATTCATTTAGTAGATGCTTTTATTCATACATACAAATGGGGCAGACAATTACCCACAGCACCGGATACACTGCAGACAAATAAATAAAAACAAGTATGATATTGCATTTGGTAATGAGTGAGAAAATGAAGCAAATCTGATATTAATTACTCTAATGGTTTCGTAGTGTTGATTAATCAGGGATTTCATATGAAAATGTTTGCAGTGTTTTTCCATCACACAGAAAATGTCCATACTGATTATGCACAGATTAGGCATTCTACCTGAGCCTGGAATTTTATGTATTTAACACTGAAGCTAATCAATTTGATGTGATGTCGGCCAGCAAAAGTGTCTAATTTAAGTAACAGAAAGCCATACATTTATAAAGCACATAGTAGAAGTGTGAGCAGGAGAGTTTTTTGCCCATTCTGCCTATTCCCAAAGGAATTCTGCCCATCCCCTCATCTCCCGCAGTTATTTTTTCCCATGTGTCTTCCATAATATTTTCTAATAAACTGGGCTGGTTCCATCTGCCAACATATAAACAAATTATTCATTTAAAAGTTCATTCCTGAAGATGAATGTGTGTTGAGTCTTTTCAGCATGTGGCAAAATCACAGCAACACAATGAAGAATTTGGGTGGCTTGGTTTTGCTTTGTTATGTGAACATGAGGTTAACATAATTGTATGAAGTTTTCAACTCAGTCACATGCCCACAAGTGCAATGTCAGGTTCACCTTTTTTGTATGAACAAAGATATTAGTTAAGATGCGTTTTGCCACTTAAGTTTCACTGAATCTGATATAAACCATGATCTCATCCTGTAAATATATGTGCTAAGCTTCATCACAATAGACCCTGCTTTATTGAAAAGTATATACAGAAAATGAAAATATCTTGAATAGTGGCTCATTTGTCTAATATTCCCTATTTTATGAGTTTTACTAATGAAATACTATACTACATAAAATATTTAACTCATTTCAAGCTTTAAACTGTCATTCTATTGGCCGATCGTTTTGCTTCTTTCTGGAAATTAATACTTACAATTTTAAAAATGATCTGCCTATCGAACAAGACTATTTCTGTCTAGGAATAGGAATAGGATTAATAGTTTCTTTATTGTAGACTAATAAGACTAGCTAAACTTAACTATATTGAAGATATTTTAATAGCAAAAATACTTTTTTGCAGTTTCCAGGTTGTGATGTGAAAGATGACACCATTTATGTGTTGCGCATCAAACATAAAATCTTACCCTGGATGGCTGCAGCATGACCAATGATGAGGTACTTTAGCTCAAGGCTGTAGGAGAGAATGTTCTGCAGTGTGTCTCTGCGTGCAGCAGAGTGGTAGCTCTCCTCCATTTTGCGTGTGCAGCAGGTCAGACCCTGGTGTTTGCAGATTTGGAGCTCTGCATCTTAGGGGGAAAACCATAAAAATCTTAATAAATACTGAAATTATGACTCAATAGCACTACACGCACCTTATAATCTGCCGTAGGGTTTGAAAGCACTCAGTACCAAACTCTGATAGCCCAGCGGTTAAAAGAAACGTCTCTTTAGGTAGAGATTAAGTGCGAGCTTAATTACACTGCACCAGTATCAGCAGTTATATCAGTGTTCTAAACAATCCAAAATGCTATGGAGAGACGTTTAAATAAAACTATCTACTCAGAATTTCTTTGCAAACTATATTTTGGACACCACTGAGGGTCACTGGAATGCTGTGAGTTTAAATCCCAGGACTCCCTCAAAGCCACTACTGGCTCATCATGAGCTTGGAATAAATAGAAACTAAATGTGTAACAAAAAATAATAATAATAATAATGCTGGATTTTATTAAAGTCATTTAAGAGAATCAGACATCAGTAGGATTTAACAAGAAAGCTGTTATAAAATTTTCATTAAAAGCAGTGCATACAAATGTGTTACTATGTTATAAAGTGCTAGCTCATATCAGCACTGCACTAATATAATACTAGTAATTGTTTATTTTAAAAACAAACTAAAGAAAAGAACTAAACCCTGAACAAGGGATGGTACCTGCCTGTCTAATGTCCTTACTCTGTCCTAATTGGAGAATCTGATACAGCCGGGTAAACCACGCATTACAACAGCTGACTGGGATCACTGCGTCCTCTCTGACCTTTCACATGCTCACATATACAGGCTGACTCTTAATTTAAAGTTGCAAAACAAAAACATAGTTCAATGTCATGATTACAATTATTTAATAAGCGGGAAGGCTGAAAATCTTTTTGAAGTTATTACATATCTAATAAATTATAAACATTTTTTTATGCCAAATTTGGCAAATTTACTTATTTATTCATTCCATTTGCATTATAGCCATAAAGCAACACATTGACTGAGATTTGTTTGTATTGCAAATAACCTTGGTGCCTGCAAGCATGTGAAATATATAT
>JAQLOM010000007.1:11439514-11451704 GCA_030068315.1 Chrysichthys thysi | reverse complement strand
TATACATTAGAAATAAACATTTCTGAAGTGGCCCAAAAACAGACCTTTCCCTCATGGAGAACACTTTAGAAAAAGCAGCCAGTGAACTTCTTAAAGCTCAGGTGTCTTTTCCGTATGAAGATGAAACAGTTTGCAAATTGGCTAGGAAGAATCTACAATATAAGGTAGCGCTGATTTGATTGTTTAAATGTTCGGCAAAAAATACTGAAATTATTGTGACCCTTGTTGCCACTTTGTTAGCAAATTTATATAAATGTAGTGAATCATAAGGATGTTTCTGAGGAATATGATTTGATATTTTCACTTTATAACCTAGCCCTAGTCAGTAAATTTATATCTACCATCAACTGGCAGTGTATTAGTTATACCTACAATGATCTTTATATCTTGGATAACATTATTAACTATTCCCTATTTGTAAGCTCCGCTATATCCTGTCCAATATGTTGCAAAAAACCACCCAAAGATTTCACAAAAGCATAATGTATTAAGATTTTGTTTACAAAAGATAAGTAAAATATTCTTGTAACGATGGCACTTTTCCTCATAGAAATTCTTCAGCTTAGACACAAACCAACCTGTAGCTGCTGTTTCCGGGACCCATTTTAAAGGGCCAATCTGCCGCAGTTGGAAAGCTGTTTTAACTTCGTGGCAGCTGTGTGCACCTGCAATCTGAACTCCCCACTGAGGCCCAAAATTCATCAATATCCAAAAGATCCAAACTCGCCACACTGTCTCACGGAGCATTGCACCATTTCAATCCATAGTCTCCTATAATAACAGAGTGACAAAGAAGTGCAAAACTGTTGTGCAGAATTTCTCAGAAAGATTCCCCAGGGTCCAGCATTTAAAAAGGCAGCCTTTGTTAATATCCTGAAAGACAGCTGTGGTGAATTTCACATGCTTAGGAATTCCCAGCAGCTCAGAAGACTTGCAGGAGCTAAAAGAAGCGCTGCTGCCTAATTCAGAGAGGAGGGGAGTTGGCTGGGACTCTGCAGCCTGCACCCCCTCTCCTCTTACTTTCCTCTCTCTATGGCTGCATGAGTGCCAAGCAACACACACACACACACACACACACACACACACACGCAAACACACACACTTAATCAGCTATTACACAAGTAGGATAGTTAATCATCAAAACGAAACCAATTTGGCCTGAACTACACAATGGCATGCAGTCTACACAAACAGAAATCATTATAGGCCTTCATTTCCTAGAATTTACACTCTGCAATAAAGCGGCGTTGTGTTCAGTTAATTAACACTTCTAATATGTATGTAGTTTTAAATTAAAATTGATTAATTACTACTAAATTAGCACAAAATAAAGTTTCTATATAATGTCTACTTTAGTGTAATGCTAATTTCAGTAGCATTATTGCAGAATTCCCAACGTTACATAGACACCTACAGCGCAGAATTAGTGTTCAGCTTGGGGTTACAGAACCACTGTGTATGTTCATGGACAAGACATTTTAATAAACATAGACTAACACTGTCAAAAACACGTTACTTTTTTAACACAAGACATGATTTTACCTGATAATCATTTCAGCCTCGACTGTAATTAACTAAATGACATGAGGTTGCCACTATTTCCTTCTGAGACCCCACTGTCCTCATATGGAGACATCACATCTCCCCCCAACAACACTGTGTATTTCCTTGTAAGATCCTCATATGAGGACCATTGGGTATTACTCTTCCGCCAAACTTCTTCCTGTTTGGAGACAATGATCAAGTTCAATAGTTATCAGTCACTAAAAAAGAGAAACAGTGAATAGAAAGGATAAGGCACACATTAGAGTTTGGGTCCCAGGAGGATATGACGCCATGAACCACGAACAGAAACAAGCCTGGCAGATAACATTGTAAACATCATGAGTTTACACTGTATTTGCTTTCACAAAACAGTAAACTGTACATTCAGGGTCACAGATTTAACCAGTTGAAGTGTCTGTGTTGGTTAATCTAAAGTCAATACTACTAGAAGCTCATTTAAAGTAGTGAAGTGATATATAGTAGTTTTGAAAATGTGAAATTCCGAGTTGAGGGGCGTTTCTTCCCTAGTTGTAAATCCCGAGTTACAATACTACTACAGTAAAACCCCGTCTATTGTGGGAGGGGTTTCCAAAACTTTCCGCCAAAGACGAAAATCCGCGATACACGGACACCGCCCCTAAATGCTTTTTTAAAATAGTTTAAGCCCTGAATTATCCTCCCACACTCTTTAAACACTTACTAGATACAATTAAGCACATGAAGAAAACATATGCGAGTATATAGCGAGGTGAATTTGGCGTCGAATTCGTAGAAAGATCACATTTATAGCGTGTACTGCTCGCTACGGCCGAACAACTGGGCGTTGGCGAATGCTGGTTACTTCTCCCCAACCACTCGCGTCATAGCCAGCAGCCAATCACAACCAAGACGAAATGAATAGGGCAATCCGATTGGCCAGACTTGTTCCTCCAGCCCTTTTTTTCAGTATCCCCACGCCGAGTTTCTGTAAACAACGCTGTGTTCTTTGTCCCTTGTGTAAATACGAGATACACTGTACTGTATCTTTAAATATTATCAATGTATTTTAAAAATTCGCGGGTAGCCGGGAGCACGAAATGTGGACTATAGTGGGGGATTACTGTAAATACTATGATACAAATACTAACGCATTACTAAATACTTCATTCAAACACATTATAAGGCTATACTTTAGAAAGATATTGGTCTACCCCATGCCAAAATGCATTCGCTTGATGCTGACAAGCTAGCATGTAGATAGGCCATAAGCTAACATGATTTATTAAAAGTTATGGACTATATTAGAGGACGACAGGGGGATATATAGAAATTTTAAAATAGCTGAAAAAGTTTGAGTGGATTGTTATTTGCTTAATTAATGTTAGTTAACAATGCTCATATCAAGTCATATCCTAATATTTCAGGACATTTCATATGTATCATGATTTTGATGTCACTGTAATGTGTTCAGAATAAGTTAACACTAAAAAGATGGAGGGAATTAATGTCACTAAAGGTTTTTAAGAATGTTTACATTTTTAAAGATTCCGACAGTAAAATGTTTTTAGCAGATCTGTTTATTTCCAGTGCACGTTGAGGCACAGAGATGAACACAAGAGGGCGCCATGACACAGCTTCCACCGCCCTCAGGACTCACTATAAACCACTTACTGCATATATAGTTTTTTGTATAAACAATATCACGTTTATAGCTCTGAAAGCACGAATGAACTTATATAATTGCCTATATATATATTTTTAACTCGTGTTTATTATATTGTAAACTCACTGTTGATTTAAGAGCCTAGAAAACCAAAACACTTTGCCCCGTGTGAGGCTCGAACTCACGACCTTCAGATTATGAGACTGACGCGCTGCCTACTGCGCCAACGAGGCTTATATTCGAGTGCTATACAAGTCCCTAAAAGGTTGACATAAGGCGTGTATTATTATAATAATATTAAGCGACGCTTACAAAGTATGAATTTGTGAGTTTGTGTATCTAGTCCGGTTAATAAACTTGAACGTATTTAAAGCATGACCTGCGCTTCGATGTTTATTTAAAAGAAATTTTATACACCTTCATGAATAATATCCAGGCATAATATTTTAGGAATTTGTTTAATATTGGTTTATTCATGGTGAATAACAGCAGAACGGAGAAGACAGGCCTTCCGTCCGTCCAGCCCACAACCCTGTATCTACATGCTACACCACTTACCGTTTGTTTATGCATTATTTACAGTTTTGAAGCGTATATTGTTTGCTTTTTCTTAACAGAACGTAAGCTAGTTTGGTCTGCAATATGTCAGGATGACCTAAAGCCAATGTAGGCCACGCAGTGTCCTTTAGGTCAAAACGCGGATGGACAACTGGTCTTTCTCCCTGCACTGTATAACAGGGAAACATTTCATTCTCCCTTTTAAGTCCAAAATCTCTCACTGTTTCACAACTAAACTTAATACTGTGATGAACTCGTCAGCTGAATGTGCTATAACTGAACTGATTTGTGCTGCTCCAGGACACCTGCTGTGCATTAGTTTCCACATGGCCTTGAATTGGTTAGTTGTGGGGGTTTGGCTCAAGGTATGAACACGCAAAAGTGGGAAAAGCTTTGATAAGAAACTTGCATGTGAGTTTGCCACGTTGTCACAAACTGGGAGTAAATACTGGCCTGTGGCACTCATATTTCTTTCCTTCCCCTGTCACCACTGCTGCCCGCTCTGTAATGTCAGGCCTCAACATAACACTGGGTTATTTCCTCAGCGTGGTGGTCGTGTGTGGATCTGCCAAGGCTCTGGTGACACAATGGAGGCCACAGTGGAGCTTTCTGTCCGAGTTTATTGCAGCTTTTGCTCTTGCAGCATGTCGGCTGGAAGTGCAAACCATTTCTGAGATTGGTGAGTGGGCTGGAGGCCTGGGGCAGGACGTTACCCTCACCATGCTTTTCCTTGCTTTAACTGTCCATGGAGTCATCATGCAAGGAGTCACCGGAAACCCCTCAGTTACTCTAATGGGGTTGTTTCAAAAAGAGACCGGACCAGTATCGTCTTCTCTAAGCATAGCGGGTCAGCTCGGAGGTGCCCGCCTTGCCCTGCTCTTTGCCGGGTGGTACTGGGCGATGGAGCTAACAGACATGCATATGATCAAGGTCATGATGATGACTCAGTGCAGTACATCACTGAATGTGTCCCTGATACAGGGGACCATCACAGAGATTGTAAGTGCATTTGTTTTTCACCTGGTGGACCTCAGCCTTGGCCGCAGGTCACAGCTGCTCCGGATTCCCATCCTGGCTCTGCTGCTGACCTTCCTCTATTACACAGGTTAGTCAGAATAACTGTGGGCTCACCTGACTCATAATCTTCTATCAAGCTGACAGGGAGATGAGAATGCCGGGGGTTCTTGCAGGTGTTACAGTTATGCTTTTTTGCTATTTATTTTACATATTCAGAAAAATTGTGTTCTTTCAAAGTTATGAATGTGGTTTTGTTAGTATTAGGTATAGTTGACATGCTGTAAGACAAATTGTATTCGATTTTTATATGCATATCTGTCAGTCGACATAGCATGCTTACTACCACCACACTGATGGAAAAACTCTGTGTTAAGACACAGGACATCCGAGTGCAAAAGTTTACATCTCCTTTATTAAAGCTAAGCGAATCTAGATGCTGTGAAGATCTATAATAATGTTGGGAGCAGTTGCAATGAAACCAAACATGAACTTTTTTGTGTGAGAAAAAAATACTGTATATCTATATCTAAGATATGTTAAAAAAAATTATTCAGACAGCTGGCATTTTCTACAACAAATTCAGGTGAACACGGGGGTTAAAGACATTTCTGCCTTTTTTGTTTGTGTTGTTTAATGTTAGTTTATTTTTAATGCCAGTATTTCTGGAGCATTTTTGCAAGAAAGAGTGGAATAAAATGCCAAAGCAAGATGTGCTAACTTGGAAGACTCTTAACCAAAAAGCCTATGTGCTATATTACAAACAAAAAGGGCTTTATCAAAGTATTAATTTAGAGATGTGAACATCTCTACACATATTTATGCAACCAGGTCATTGTAAGTATTGTCCTTTTCCTTTCCCCCTTAAAATGTTCCTTTTTCACTTGCATTTTGTTGGTTACTTTATCACATTAAAGGTGGGCAAAGATCGGACATGATTTATCTTGGCTTCATTTTTATATCACAAACAGGAGTGTGTAAACTTCTTATGTCCTTTATGGTCTGTGTTCCCAAGGAAACAAGTACACTTCTGCTTATGTGAACCCATCACTTGCTTATGCACTTACATTCAGTTGTCCTGGACACACCTTCTGGGAATATGCTGTGGTCTACTGGCTTGGGCCCCTCATGGGTAAGCTGGACAAGAAAACACCAACATGCTCTTTTTAGTTTGCTTGAACAATTCCCAATGGGCTAAAATATTAAATTTGAAAGGGGATGCATGTAATCACAGATTCTTAAACACTTAATGTTACCAATGTGTATATTTGACATATAACCACTCATCGTTTTGTGACATCATGCTAACTCATTTAAATGTAGACATATTTTACATCATGTGGTAAATATTATGATTAATATTTTTTAGGCATGACCCTGGCCTTGTTTCTCTACATGGGTAACATCCCTTTGCTATTCACCAAGAACCTGCTTTTCTCGAAAAAGACACGCCCTCGCCTTCCAAAAAGCAAAACATCTGAAGAGAAAAGTTCATGAGACTGTGCATTAACTTCAAAATATATATTTACTTTAAAATGTCATTACATTTTTCCATCTTAATGCAGAATTCATGTATTCCAAGCTTACCTCCTAAGCTGACAGATTGATAATACTCATTTACAAGCAGGAAAAGGGATCTCCAAGCAAGAAGAACCAAGTAGTTTTATACATTTTGCAAGAATAAAATATACATTTGCCATCTTGTTGTGTTTATTTCTTGCACACAAAAAGGAAATATTTCATAAATTTATATACAAAATTCTCACAACATGCAAAGATTTAACTGCACTTTATTCTTCTACTACACTTCAATGTCAAACTTTACACAACATCATGCTTCATAAGATGTGAATATACAGGCTAAAGCATTAACACAAATTCCACATTAATAAATCAAGTATTTCGTGGCTAAAGTTTATCCCTGGGAAGTCTGGGTACACTGGGAAGTTACCATAATTATTTACCTCCTTGAATTACAACAATCTCCCATCTCAAGCCTTTTCTTCTGTTGAAATATGTTAACTGAGAATTAGCACAATAAGCTTGCAATGGTTTTGTTCTTGCTCTTATCTTTACGTAACCTAAAAGTCAGACAAGCAACCATTTAATTCTGATGCCTGCAGTGATGAAAATAAACTCAAGAGGCGGCATCCTGGATCACCGGAGCCACAGTACTGGATTTATCAGGTTTATTCTTCTGGGTCAAGGCTTTGGATGATGGACTGGCTTCTGTGAACATACACAAATAAACAATAAGTTAGTAACATAACACATGGAGCACACAATATTTTTTATTGCTCTGTTAAACTTAATAGAAATCTAAAAAAAATCGTAAAAAACCTGAGCAGAAACTTTAAACTCTGGCTATAAAAAATACTTACAAAAAAACTAAATCAAACAAGAAAAAAGTAACATTCCTGTATAGGGATTCTTGCAAAAATGATGCAATTTATCATTAGACATGCCATAATATCAACATAAATTAGAGGCACAGCATATCTGTTTGCCATTTATTCAGACACTCGATGAGCACTTTATTACAAGCACAATCCTAACACTGGGTAGGGCCTTCCTTTGTGCTCAAAACGGCCTAAATTTTTCATGCCATGGATTCCTCAAGATGTTGGAAACATTCCTTTGAGATTCTGATCCATATTGACCTGACTGCATCATGCAATTTACAGAGATTTTTTTGGGTGTACTTTCATAGCCATAATCTCCTGTTCTTCCACATCCCAATGGTGTTTTATTGGATTCAGATCTACTGACAGGGAAGGCCACTGACAAACACTGAACTCACGGTCATGTTCATAAGACCAATTTGAGACAATTTTTGCTTTGTAACATGTTGCATTATCATTCTGAAAGTAGCCGTTAGAAGATGGTAAATTGTGTAAATGAGCAATGCACATGGTCAGCAAAAACACTCAAACAGGCTGTGGCATTCAAGTGGTGATTGCCCAAAACATTGCCCAGACCATTATACCATCTCCACCAGCATAGACCGTTGACACAATGCAGGCTGGGTCCATGAATTCATGCTTGGGTGCCAAATTCTGACTGACTCTGTGCATAGGAATCAAGATTCATCACACCAGGCTGTTTTTTTCAGCATTCAACTGTCGAGTTCTGGTGAGCCTGTGCCCTCAGTGCAGCCTCAGCTTTCTGTTCTTAGCTAACAGAAGTGGAACCCAGTGTGGTCTTCTTCTGCTGTAGCCAATCTGCCTCATGGGTCAACATGTTGTGCATTCTGTGGCAGTCTTCTGCTCACAAAAACTGTACACAGCGGTTATCTGAGTTACAGTAGCCTTTCTGTCAGCTCAAACCAGTCTGACCATTCTCAGCTGCCCCCTCTCATCAAGAGCGTTTCTGACCACAGAACTGCCCTTCTTTCAATGTTTTACCTTTATTGCACCATTCTGAGTAAACTGTAGAGACTGTTGTGTGTGAAAATCCCAGGTAATCAGCAGTTATGGAAATACTCAAGCCAGCCCATCTAGCACCAATAATGACATAATCAAAATCATTGACATCACATTTTCCCCCCTCACTCTAATGGTTCATGGGAATATTACCTGAAGCTGCAACCCACATCTGTAAACACATTATTTTTAATTATCTTTTTTTTCAGATTTTAATGGAAATCACATGTGATGAACAGAGACATACTGATGTCTTCAAGAAAAGAATAAAGAACCTTAGCAAACAGGTGTTCTTATGCTTGCATATACCTGACTGAAGCTGATTCTCTAACTGAGCCTCTGGTCGGTCCACCCACAACTGATGTTTTGGGTTGTTGGGAAATTTTTTGGTTTGCCCACAGCTGAGACACCGTATTACTGTTGCACGCTGCCTCTGAGAACCTTCTACAGTTACAATATAGACAAGACATAAACTTATGGAAACATATATCCAGAAAGGTATCCAGTGCTGAATTAACACCTATAGAGGTGGTATGACTTGGTTTACACAGCAAACAAATGTGATTTATTTGTTAAATATGATTTTTAGACATTGAAAATTACAGTTGCAAAATCTGAATTACTTCTTACAGTAATGCCCCCCTGTGCACATGGGAATGTCCAAAAGTTAGTTAGCTACCAACATGGAGATTTCACAGTAGATTGTAGCTGTCTAATTCCTTTAAAATAGCATTTGAGTACCTGATAGAGTTATATCATCACCAGATACAAAACATATATCAAGTTAGGACTGAAATTATGCCATTTTTAAAGGTGTTTAACTTATTATCCCAAGGTAATGTTTTCTTGTTGCTGAAATTTAGCTACATTACACACTACTTGAACCATAACCAGCACACTACAAATCAAATGGAAAAACAAAAGGTTTTAAGACTTAACCGGATAAAAAGGTAAACAATTTCAGAAACCATTTTTATGAGACTTTCTTTAAATGTCTGAAAGTAGGTCTTAAAAGAAATATCAAAAACTAATGCAGATACCCCCCTTTAACATTACAAACATTTAGGTAGGTAGCAATCTAACAGAGAAATCAGTTAAAGACAAACAATGGGAGGGATTTTGTTGTGTCTATCACCAGTCTCAGACTGAAAATGTTCATGTTTTGTTGGAACTGAAGGACAAAACTTACTTCTTTGTCTGACTGTTGCTGTAACCCCAGATATCAGTAAAGCACAGCATTTCCTACAGATGGTCCTTTTCACTGAAGGGTCTCTATGTGGATGGGAGTTTCATTATTAAAATCATTTCCACTGAATAACATTTGTTTCACTCACACACACACACACACACACACAGCCGTTTGCTCTTTAATTAATGTGCTATATGTAGTACAACGTTCAAGATGGAAACATTAGTAAGCCCTCGCACTCACTGTCTCAGCACCAGGCGTCTGGCTATGGTCTTCTGGGTGAAGCAGTAAAACCGGGCTAGTTCAGTGTTCTCCGGGTTTTGGGCCAACACACAATGTGCAGCCTTGAAGACACAAAAGTTACTTTATTTACTTCATTTTCAGAGACACGGTGACGATGAGCGAAATCCTTTGCTTACTCACTCAGTACTCACTTGATAGAGGAAGTTCAGCCTCTGAAAAGCTTCTTTATCTTTGATATTGGCCGCCATTTTATTTCATACAAACGTTAGGTTATTAAAACGTAATAGCAGACGTGGTCCGAACTGAAACCTGAACTAAAAAGACACAAAATGAATAAAAACACCACAGCTGGACTTTATTTGCTGCAACCTGAGAAGTAAACATGCTTGGATAGTTATTCTCCCTCGCTGGTGGCGGGTTACAGACAGCAACACGTTAGTTCACATCGCCCCCTATGGGGAGGGAGGTGGGGGTTTATCCGAATTGGCGCAAATCTGCACAATAACGTTGCTTCTATAGTAAAATAATGTACACAGAATGGACATTTTAATTCAGCCATTTCGCAACCGCACAGACGGGTGTTTTTGGTCTTCTACCTACAGGTAATTGAAATTGACATTCAACTTTATTGTTATTGCACATGCCACAGAAACAAGGCAAGGAAATGCTGATTGCATCTAGCCAGAAGTGCATAACAAGCAGGAGCAGAAAAAATATAACTATGTGTGTGTGTTTGTTTGAATGTTCTGCCTTCACATGTCAGAAGCAAGGGCTTTGTGGCGCTGTTCCTTGCATGCTGCCGCTAAACGTACCATCTGTAGTTCACTTAATGTTAGTTATACACTAGAAGACTGTAATGATTTTTAAAAGACTAAAGTTTAACACCCCATCACACCTAAAGACAATGTGTCATTAGTCACAGATTGACTGTGCAAAGGTTTATAGTGCTGTGCAAAAGATTTAGGCACATGCAAAGAAATGCTGTAACAATGACTTCAGAAATAATGACATTAAATCTTTCTAAAATCTTCTTAAAGATGCAACTATTGACGTGCAGTAAATAGTAATAAACTAAACAAAGTCAGTACTGGTTGAATGGCCTTTTTTCTTAAATTGTAGTCCCTGGTACAATTTGTGCAGTTTTATAAGGAAATGAGCTGGTTAGTTTTCCCGAGCCTCTTGGAGAATGAATGATGCATTGGATGTGTGCATAAATGAGCAGTGCTTACAGGTGTTCCTGTTAGTCCGTAATAATAAGTCCTTCCCTTATTTTAATAACCAAATGCACCACAGGACTACAGATGTATCTTCCTGTTTTGCATCCAAAGGAATGTCAGAGCTCTTATTGCTCTTTGATGACGTTATTTTTTAAATCTAGGGACGCCCTGATGATGTACCAACATATATTTAAACTAGTGTAGTGTGTAAAGTTCTGTCTCAACAAGCTAGAAGAGTAAAACGAATGGCCCGTACGGGGATCGAACCCGCGACCTTGGCGTTATTAGCACCACGCTCTAACCAACTGAGCTAACCGGCCACGATGCTGCCACTCCTTTAAACTAAGGGTGTAATATATTGTTCGCCACTAATGGTTTAAGGCGCTATTGCGTCGCACAGCCAATAATAAAGCTGTTTACGGCTATAGGAAGGACTTGTTTTTGATCGAAGGATCAAACCAAAAACCTTCACCCACACGGGTCACACAGGCTCAGTTTGCCCAGCCCTGCTGTAGCCCTGCTGTAGCTACACAAAAGTATTCTTTTGTACAAAGAATAGATGTATAAAGGATTAGTATACGTCATATAATAATATTATATTGACGTCCACAAGATTAAACATGTTTATATACAGCAATTCTCGGCATACTAAGATGTAAATAATATTTGTATAAAGTATGCAGGCTCAAATTAATGACAGCAACACAGATGAATATGTGAAGTTTGGTGATTGTGGCAATCCAATAAGCTTGACACATGCCTACCGTCATGCCTTATCCATGTTTGCTTTAGAATATTTGATAGACTATTGAGTGATATGAATCGGGATGTTATTGGACCATATTTGGAATAATGAATTTCAGCAAGGTAAGACAGAATGTATATCAGGCCGGGTAGAAGAGTAGAATTATTACATTAAAGATGAAACGAAAACAGTTTGTCTCCCCGTCGGGGAATCGAACCCCGGTCTCCCGCGTGACAGGCGGGGATACTTACCACTATACTAACGAGGAACGAGAACAACGGCCTTTGAACACATATATGTAGGGGCGAGTTTACATTTGCGTTTTTTAAAACGTATATCTAAGCTCTCCAGTAATTAAATGTGTATCACTCAATAATTGATAAGCAAACTTGAAACATTCATAGACCCGACAGCCTAGTTTACATTGTATGAAATTCTCTAAACCACTACGGATGTAATATATTTTCGGCCACATACGCTTTGCGGCGCTGTTCCGACTCGCACACTGACTGTCCTGCGCCGCAAAGCGTTCGCGTAAACTATAGTGATGGGAAGTTCGGATCATTTTACCGACTCGGACCTTTGAGTCTCGTTCAGCAAAATGAACGAATCTTT